>JAHZMV010000538.1:0-16690 GCA_027743765.1 Coecobrya sp. COE2
CTGCATCAATTCGCACAGCGAAAAAGTATTGACTGATTTGGGAGTAAACTTGGGGCGACATGAGATTTCCATACGGAGGAGTTTTCACATCCACAGCCATTAAATTTGTATTCTTTAACCCTGTCAGTTTAACACTCAGCTCGATAGTAGCATCTTGATAAAATCTCCACGATATCCAGTAGTCGGAATGGCCAAGAGTTGCCAAGAAGCTGATAGAAAGTCGTTGAGATCTTGTCATGGCTGTTTTATCATTAGCGCGATCATAGTGAGCCCAGAGGAGACCAGCATCTTCTTCAACAATGCAAATGGAATCTTTCAAAATTAAAGGGTCTCCAAAGTCATTGTGGATGATCATGTTGAGATAACGAGCTTCACCAACGCAAAATGTATCCCGGAGCAGTTGGGAGGAACTGAAGCCC
The DNA here is from genome assembly GCA_027743765.1 of Coecobrya sp. COE2. Lineage (NCBI taxonomy): Eukaryota > Metazoa > Arthropoda > Collembola > Entomobryomorpha > Entomobryidae > Coecobrya > Coecobrya sp. COE2. Next base: position 420 of record JAHZMV010000538.1, read on the forward strand.
AGTTTGAACTCGCCCATTTCCAATGACTTTTTACGATGATAAGGTGGACGAGGATCGCCATAAGTGACCAAAATTTCTGATAAGGACATTCTGTACAAGATTGGACGAATCTCATTGTTTTGAGTGTGTTTCACATGATGGAGAAATACGCCTTCCCGGCCGTTGTATCCAATTCGCATTATAAAATTATGCCATGATAGTCGATGCCCATGTAATTTAAAACTGGGTCCGTCCGGTTGAGTGATTTTAATTTGATTTAAATTCTTGGTGGCATTCACTTGTTGCTTATCCGAGGGTATATCTGGAAGATAATTTGCTGTGGCTCTTGGTATAGACGTTGACTTTTTGAGATTATCCACTCGAGAAAATCCCGATTGAGTGGGAATGGGCTCTATGCCACGTATAGTCTTGGAGTGAAGGTCAACGTAAGTCACAAAATCCAACGGATGTGCTGTTATTATAAATTAGCCAATAAAATGTTACATGGTTTTAATACGATATTTATAAGGTAATTTTGATTATGAAAATTACCATAAAAATTGTCTTCTGCAGCCTCCACAGCGTAAAAATAAACCTGCAACAGTTTTCTTACTGCAGAGTAGTTTGGATTGTCAGCAATGTAGCCAGCATCCCTAGAAAAATGCATAAAACCTGAGAATAAAATATTTTATAAAGACGACAATTGATGAACACGTTTAAATAAATACGTACCAAGTATCACAAACGATTTGTGACATGTTGTAGCCCAAATTACGAACTCTTTTAATTACATCCGGATTAACAAAGGCAATATCTTCTGCTGATATAACATCATCCATCGAAATTAAAGACCCAACATTCTTGACATTTTTCCAGCTTTCCAGTGTAAGCTTGTTCAGATTTATTACAGCTTCGTAATATTCTAAAGTTTCTGGATCGAAAATCATGGCCAAGGCTCTGCGATTAATTAATCCAAGTGAGGATACGCTACCGTCATTGTTTTGCAGAAATGAACGGAGAAGCTTGGCTTTTTCTGGTTCCTTTAAGGTGATCCATTTGTATATGAATTTGGTAGAGCCTCTCAGCGAAACAACGATAAATTTTGAGAGTCGAATTTCAGTCGCCGTTAAAGGGTCCAAGGGATGATCAACAATTTCTACGACAAAATTAATTGAAATTGACATGAAATTGTTTGCAAATTCAAATTATAAATTGAGATTTTTAAAAAGACAGAAGGACATACGGTTCTCAGGAACGCCAATTGAATTTTGACCCGTAATGTATATCTTTGTGGGCTGATTAAGTTGCTGAGATTGAGATTGACGAAGTTCATTTTCTTTAATTAATGAGGAATTTGCTATCTACCTGTGCTTACTTTGTTGCTCAGTTCTTTTCAAACGATTAGTAACGACTCCTTGTGTGTTCACTATGCATGTTGCACAAATTAAAGCTATTCCTAAAATAGTCACGTTCGAAAACAGTTTAAATTTTTTGTTATAGGGAGACATTTTAATTGAGCTTTAAACTAATCTTGCAAATTAGATGGACAAAAAGTTATGTAAAAGTAAAGAGGACCATGATGACTGAACGGTGCAGAATGAACTGAATCAAGATTTTAATAGCGTAGCATCAATGGAAAAGGGCATCTTAGACCAGAGATTGCCTTTTCTTGATCTGTCATAATAAGATCCTTTCATGTAACAATGAACAAGCTTGCTTCTCTCTTCAGACAAATGAACGGTACTTAATTCACATGACTCAGTTCTTTTCAAACGATTAGTAACGACTCCTTGTGTGTTCACTATGCATGTTGCACAAATTAAAGCTATTCCTAAAATCGTCACTTTCGAAAACAGTTTAAATTTCTTGTTATAGCGAGACATTTTAATGGAGCTTTAAACTAATCTTGCAAATTAGGTGAACAAAAAGTTATGCAAAAGTAAAGAGGACCATGATGTCTGAACGGTGCAGAATGAACTGATTCAAGATTTTGATCGAGCAGCATCAATGGAAAAGGTGTCATCTTAGACCAGAGATTGCCTTTTCTTGATCTGTCATAATAAGATCCTTTCATGTAACAATGAACAAGCTTGCTTCTCTCTTCAGACAAATGAACGGTACTTAATTCACATGATGGACAGAAATAGAATTTTTGTAGAGATGAGGTCAAGCAGCAGAAAAGAACTAGATCAAATCTTATGAATGGGTTTAGTATTTTTATTTTTAGTAATTTTTTCTCTATTTATTTTTTCTCAATGCTTAAAAATTCTTTTAAAATAACAATTGTTTACAACAATAAATGTAAGTAAATTTGAATCATTTAATAACATCTTATCCTATAAAAATTTTAACGTTGTAATCCTTTCGTCCCTGAGGTTTGAAAAGAAGGTCGGGTGAACGACGGTCTGAGTCTGTATAGTAGTTCGTTGCGTATTGTATTAGGCGGAATAAACACTCCATCCTTTAAGGAGATCATACTTGGTTGTGTTGGAGTCATATCTCCAGTTTCTTTTCTCGAATTCAGATGCAAAGGCAAATCTTCAATCTCACTGACAACGTTCTTCCCGAGCTCTACGTAGGCAACGAAATTGCAGGGAAAAGCTGACGAAAGGTAACCAAGAAAACATAAAATTATTAATTTTTCATTCCTGACATTTTCACAGGGAGCATTTCAATAAAATGACACTATTGACTTAACATACCGAAGGATTCATCGTCGTCATCTTTCTTTCTAATTCCGTAAAAGTAAACTTGGACAAGTCGATTGTTGGGGCAATCCGAGACGACTCCAGCATCCCTGCATGCCAAACAATTTTCAATACAGTTAACATTGTCATCATAATAATTTAGTCTATTTTCAGTTTATATGGTCAGTGGTGGTGGTGTCATTATTGACTAAATGGACGTACCAAATGTCAGGCACCACCTCAACAACATCTTTGTATCCCAAAGCCAGCACTCGTTTCTGTACCTCTCCATTTGCCAATGCGACTTGTCCAGCAATTAAGATTTCCTCATCGGAAAAATTTCCGCTATTCCCTCCACCATACTTTCCCCTAGTCCAACTTTCCACTTTCATCCTGCTCAAGTTGACCACGACCCAGATTGGAATGTGTTCTTGGGGATCGGTTATCAGCACATTTGCCTTGCGCTCATTCATATTGATTGTATGTCTTTGTAGATGTGGAGAGGTATAGTAGTTTGGCAAGTAGGTTTGCTGAATTATTATTGGATCTGATGAACTTGGTAGGTCAATAAATTTGAACTGCCACTCTGTGCTATTCTCATAACCTTGGATGATAAGACTGATTAAACGCATTTCCAGTGCGGATACAGGGTCCAAAGAATAATAATGATATGGCTCTAAACGAGAAATGCAGGCGAATTATTGAATATCTTGAATTTTATATGAACTGATAAGCTTAAATTAAGCTTTTACATAAATTGTGTAACTACCTAAAACAGTATTATTTGGTACGCGATGCTTCTGTTCCTGTTCCATTTTATTGGAGGCAAGCGAAATGGATAATGTTGCGTTCATAAACCCGATATCAGGTGCTGGTAAAAATTATAACGTTTAATTAAAATCTTATCAATTTATTCATAAAATTGTGCCTGTGTTTTTACAATAGGCTTTATAAGTTTGTTGGATGTAACAAAGTGTACTCACGTTTCTCCACTGGATCATCTTTATATTTGGCAACGAGCATTCCCGAGATGATAAAGAGTGTACTCGGATTTATCAGAAATTGGAAAGCGGCTGAGTTTCTGATTTTTGCTAAAAACACCATTTTGAACTTTCTCAGTATTTCACAAACGCTCAGTCTTTTGATAATGATGAAATTATAAACAAATTATTTTCAAAATTAGTTTTGCTGTTCGTAAGAATATATCAAGTTTCTCTTGTTACTGCTGCTGTCGTTTTCGAAAATGACTGATTTCTTTATCCATTTACTTTTACAAATTCATAATATGTGCATATAAACGCACACGCACTTGTAGCATTGTTCTTTCTAATGAAATGAACAAAAAAGAGCAGTCAGTCAAATGCATTCAAGAAAGTAATGACAAAGAACAAAGAATGCCTTACAATTTTCAACCAAAAATTCCGTTGATTTTATGGGTACAACAAGCAAAAAAGATGAGTGTGAACACGCAGCATGAAGCATTTTATGAGGCTGCATTATGAATTTTACAGACATGTTGTTGAATGAATGCACTTGTTCAAGTTCAAAAAGCAAAGCGGACTGTGACGATATGAAAATGAAACGGAATAGTACTGGCAAGATATTTTTGCTGTGAGATTAGGATTAGTAGAAAAAGGGCTTTCTTAAGAATGAATGCACTTGTTCAAGTTCAAAAAGCAAAGCGGACTGTGACGATATGAAAATGAAACGGAATAGTACTGGCAAGATATTTTTGCTGTGAGATTAGGATTAGTAGAAAAAGGACTTTCTTATAAGTCCTTCATTAAAGTACCTAGCTGTCCGTTACTTCAATATCATACTGCGTATATATTTTACTGTAGACAACCGCAGACATTCACAGAAAATCATAAATGTTCAAAAAAAACTAAATATGAGACTATGTGCATAGTGCACACGAATGAAATGGGAAGAAAAAGATTTTTTTTAGGTAAAATGGAGCGGATCAACCATTTTACTAAAAGCCATCATCTCCACAAGCGTTTTAGGTATATCCTACTATTTTTTTCATTTTTTCTTCAAAATCCCTCTGATTTCCTTATAATTACATGTATGCCAAAAAGGGGCTAAAATAATAGGCTGCTGTGTGCGTATGTTGTGGAGGGAAAAGGGAAGCTCATGTTAAATGAGATGAAAAGATCGTAATGTCTGCATTTTCTCAATTTTATTTGCTCACTGTGACTACTTGGTCGAAATAATTTGAAATTTAACAGAGTCCCAAAATTCGTTCGTGGTTAACCCAAAATTACGACAAGGTATCTCAAGCCTGACACGGTAATAAGCATAATAATGCGCATCACTCAACATGACAATTTTTTTGTCTTTTTGCTGGGGGGTAAGCGTCACGTAAAAATGTAAAAGGAATTATGTGGGAAAAACTAATTTGTTGGGCGTATTAATATGCTCGGGTGTGTAAGTGGTAGGTAGAGTGGGGACCGTAACGAAATGAAAGCGTCTCGCTCGATGTTGAAAAATGAATTTTCAAAGATTGAAGATGCGATATTAGCACCACTTTTTATTCATAAAAACTTTTTTCTTTGTTTTTCATTAGGTTTTTTAAAACTTTGGACAAATCGTCTTACAATTAATAAAATAGTAGAGCATCCTATAACAAACTAAATTAGTTGCTTGCATAACAGATACGAATATAAAAACTTTTAATAAAATGAAAATTTTTATTTTCAATTTTTCCAACCATGACCAGGGTTACTGGTCCATCCTAGTTGATCGTCGTATGCAGTTGTTTGACTTGCTTGAGGGACGGTCACTGCCGGGTTCTGAATGAAAAAGTTGCTAGGCCGAAGTTTGAATCCAACAGTACTAAAAATTATCAGAAAAATGAAAAGCCATGTAAATAAGATGACAATTAATCTCAGGAACTTTATAATTAAAATGAATTGCTAAAGACTTACTCTGGAATATTTGACACCACAGGCCAGTCTTCTGGATCGGGTGTTAATGTAAATCCAAACACGTGCCAGAGAACAACATCCGTGTTTTCAATGTTCGCCGACAAGCTTTCATTTGTCCACTTGGACACTCCACAGTCTAAGAAGATGTTATCGATAAAAACTTGCTCATCATTAAAAGGTAACACCCACATGTTGTGAATAGCCCAAGAAATCCTGTCTCTCAAGGGGCTCTCTGGGGTGAGCAAGGAAGGCATGTTGGGTCCTTGTGGAACCAGTTTCCAAGCAACTTGTCTTCCTGTCACGGGATGAACCTCGTTTGGATTGGCAATCCTCCATGACCGACCAGGAATAATGTCTGATACAGCGTCTCCCGGACGTTTAAATATTTTAGATTGGGTTTGTATCCCGTTTCCGTACGGATTACCACTTCCGGATGGGACGGAAACAATGTCTTCTAAGGACACCGTGTTTGCCAGCCCATCAATATCAGCGTCAATACGGGCTCCAATGTAGTACTGCACATTTTGTGTATAAAGCTGTGGTCCTACTAAATTTCCATACACTGGTGCTTTCACGTCCACCGCCATTAAATTATTTGACAAAGTTCCGGTAAGACGAATGCTCAGCTCGATTGTGGCGTCTTGATAAAAACGCCAGCTTAGAAAGTAATTCCCGTTGCCAATTGCGATGTATGAACTGACAGATAATCTCTGCGATCTTGTCACAGCGGTTCGACCTGATGCCGCGTCGTAATGAGCCCAAAGTAAGCCAGCGTCTTCTTCAAAAATACAAGTAGAATTTTTAACCACCGACGTTTCTCCACGGTCGTTGTGAATTACTGAGTCGAAATAGTAGGCCTGTCCACGACAGAACTCGGATGTTAAGGATATAGATGATGTTCCCAGCTCAAAATTTCCCTCGTCATACGACTACAATGTAAACAAAATTAATATTTTCAGCTAATTAACTCTGATATAAGCATGTTTTAAATGTAAATAAATCAGCTTACAGATTTCCGTTGGTAAGGTGGCCGGGGGTCACCGTATTGCATGAATAATTCAGAAATGGACAATCTGTAAAACAGGGGTCGGAGGTTTCCATTGTCAGTGTAGGTGGCTTGGTGAATAACTAATGATTCACGTGGATTATATCTACATAAATTAAAATAGAAGAATTGATTTCAGCGATAATGATTATACAATTAGGTACATATTTTAAATACTGTTTTATTGTTATTTGTCGTACCCAACACGGAACTGAAAGTTTTGCCAGGACACCAGCCTATCTTGTACTTTGAAGCTGACCCCTTCTGGTCTAGAAATGGCGATTGGTCGGACATCACTTCTGATAGAAGATGGAGGCAGGAATATATTTCCTCCGTTTCCAGTAGGAACACTGTTGCCAGATCTGTCTGACGTATCAAATCCTTGATGGATTGGAAGATTTTCAATTCCTCGAACAACCTTGGCTCCAATGTCAACGTAAGCTATAAAATCCAGTGGGTGAGCTGCAATAAATTCAAGTTGCAAAAATAATGAAAAATTCACACAAAATTAATATAATTGGTGTAATTAATAAGAGACAAATTACCAAAGTAGTTATCATCCTGGCCAAGATAAGCGTAAAAGAAAATTTGCACTAATTTCCTCGCTGAAGCATAATTGGGGTTATCTGCGACATAACCGGCCTCCCTGGAAAGAAATATTATAATTACGCTATCATATAATTGACTTCCCAGTTAAATTTTTTAATCTTTTCACTCACCAAACATCAGCGAAAATGCTGCTGAGATCATTAAATCCCAAGGCTCTAATTCGCTCCACAACCCGAGGATCCGAAAAAGCTGCATTTTCCGCCACTTCGTTGTCATAATCTGTAACCGCTGGTGACGCCTGATCTGGCCTGGCATCTGTCCAACTTTCAACTTTGAGAGTGCTCAGGTTAACAACGACACATGCTGAAGCCTGGGATGTTGGTTCCACCACCAGCACAAGTGCCTTCCTGTCAATGCTGCCATAACTTGGAACTGTTCCGGAAAGAAAGTAGGGAGCAAGGGCAGCTTTCTCTGGCTCATGAAGGCCAATGCACTTGAATAGCAGGGAAGTGGTTCTGTTCGCTGCCCGGATTACAAGGGCCGCTGTCCGAATTTCCAAAGCGGTCAAGGGATCCAAGGGATGATTCGAGTAGCGGGATGATGGCAGGCCGGGTGCATTTGGAAAGTTGGGAGGATACAATGAAGTTGGTGGGAAGAGTAACTTGCTAAGCATATCTGAAGCACCGGATGCACTTTCAGGTAGACCATTCGTAAATTTCTCTGCAAACAAAGTCAAATGGAATAAGATAAAATTAATTATCGTCAGCTAATTTTAATTAATAAGTGGTTGAATAAGTTTTTAATACGTACCTTTCCATTGTTGAGAATGCAGCCGACCATCCACATAAAATGTTAATTGAAGTAATAAATAAATGGCTACAGGAAGCCACGCGTCTTTGGATTGTCTCATTATCACCGCTGTATACTTATATGTATAGTTAACTTAAATAAATAAAAAAGTTAAATGTTTCAGTCAGAAATATCACTTTAATGTGAACCTAACCGTTTCAGAATCTCAAATGAAAGTTCATCCATTTTTACCAACCATACTCACAAAAGCAAACAAAACTTTATTTCATTTGAATACATACATAACCTACCTAAACTACTTTATTCAAATATCTTTTGTATTTCAATCATTGTTAAATATATGCTCTAAGCCATAATGTCTTATGCTAAAAATATTTGGTTGGTTAACAATAAACAATGAAATGGCTCCTTCCACCCGAGTTTTATTGCTCTTTCTTTCAACGAAGGATTAACCGAAAGCCAAGTCTCCGTTGAGGCATTTAACTGCATATGTACGTCTATGCATGTAGTGTGTAAAGAAGACAATACTTTCCAATAGGATTTCAAAGGATTTTTAGAGAAATGCTTAGGTATGTATGAGAAAATAATATTTCAACTCATAATATCATGTCGAGCCACATCGTTGGATTTTTATTAGCTCTACCTTTTCTATTTATAATTTTTTAAACAATAATCCTACCAAATATCAACCCATAAAATAACAAACAACTCAAGCCCGACGAGACGTAAAAGGCGAGAAGCATTAATTCGTAAAACTATCGTCTCCAACCAGCTCCAGAGTTACTATCCCATCCCATTTGGTCGTCGTATGCGGTGGTTTGACTGGCAGGAGGCACGGTCACTGCTGGGTTTTGGATGAAAAAGTTGCTGGGTCGAAGTTTAAATCCGACGGTACTGAAAACAATGCAAAATTTGAAACAGAAAATTTGTCAAAAAGAAAATAATTATATGATAATCAATAATTTATGTATGATTATGAATGCTATTTTAAACTCACTCTGGAATACTTGACACAATCGGCCAATCTTCAGGGTCAGGTGTGTATGAAAATCCAAATACATGCCAAAGGACAAGATCTGTATTTTCCAAGTTTGCTGCTGCACTAATATTGGTCCATTCTGGCACTCCCATATCAATTATGAGCTGGTTATCAACAAACGGTAATACCCACATGTTATGCTGTGCCCAGCGAAGACGCTGTTCCCAAAAGGGGCTGTCTGGGGTAAAAAGAGGAGGCATATTTGGTCCTTGTGGAATAAGTTTCCAAGAAGATTGGCTTCCCGACACTGGATTAACCTTGTTTGGATTAGAAATTTTCCAGGAACGCCCAGGAATAATGTCTGTTATTGAGTCAGCCGGTTTTTTGAATACTTTTGATTTGGTTTGTATCCCGTTTCCGTACGGATTTCCATTTCCTGAAGGAACAGAAACAATGTCTTCCGAAGAAGCCGTATTCTGCACTCCATCAATATCTGCGTCAATTCGAGCTCCAATGAAGTACTGGAAATTCTGCGTGTACACCTGTGGAGCCATTAAATTTCCATAGATGGGTGCTTTAACATCCACAGCCATTAGATTCGTATTGGGTATCCCCGTTAACCTTAAGCTCAATTCGATTGTGGCATCCTGATAAAATCTCCAGTAGACAATATACACGCAACTCCCAATACTAATGAATGAACTGACTGATAACCTCTGAGATCTTGTCACAGCAGTCCGACCTGACGCTGCATCGTAATGCGCCCAAAGTAAGCCAGCGTCTTCTTCAAAAATGCATGTAGTATTTTTAACCACACTCGTTTCCGCACGATCGTTATGAAATACCGAGTCGTAATAGTAGGCTTGTCCACGGCAGAATTCTGAGGTGAGGGGCATGGAGAAAGTTCCCAGAAGATACTTTTCTTCGTCATGTGACTACATAAATAAAACATTTTGATATGAGCGTGGTTAAATTGGTATACATTTTGAATGAGCATCATATAATAATAAGGGCAATAATCTTTGTACCGATTTCCGGTGGTACGGCGGTCTGGGATCGGCCCAATACGCGAACGCTTCAGAAAGTGAAATTCTGTAAAATAATGGCCGCAGATTTCCATTGTCGGTATACGTAACTTGATGAATTATTAGTCCTTCTCGAGGAGTGTATCCAACACGAAATTGAAAGTTTTGCCAGGAGACCAGCCTATCTTGAATTTGGAAGCTTACTCCTTCCGGTCTGGAAATGGCTATTGGTCGAACATCATTTCGAATGGAATTGGGTGGCATGGTATCTGGAAAGTAATTTGCGCTGGCTGTGGGTACAGAATTTCCCGTTCTGTTGGAGGTATCAAAATTTTGCTGAATGGGAAGATTTTCAATTCCCAGAACAATCTTTGCTCCAAGATCAACGTAAACGACAAAGTCCAAAGGATGTGCTGGAGATTTATACATATACTATTTATTCGAGGAATCCTAAAAATACACGTACAATTAGTGCAGGAAATTTAAAGCATACCATAAATATTTTCTCCATTGCCAGGAAATGCGTAAAAGAAAATTTGCACCACACTCCATGCATTGTTGTAGGATGGGTTATCAGCAATGTATCCGGACTCCCTACAATGTAAAGTTACAACGAATTACAATAAAATCGCACTTTGCCCCAATTTACATTACATTAATTATACATACCAAACATCAGCATAAATGCTGCTAAGATCATTGAATCCCAGGGCATTTATTCGCTGCATAACTCCAGGATCTGAATAAGCGATATCTTGAGCTGAAAATATGTCGTCAATTGAAATTGACGCTAAGCGTTTCTCAGGTACAATATCAGTCCAACTTTCAAGTTTCAATGTGTTCAGATTAACCACCACCAATGCAACCGCTTGGGTTGATGCGTCCACGACCATCACATTAGCTTTTCTGTCAATAGTTCCAAAACGGGGAATCGTTCCCGAGAGAAAGTACGGAAGTAACACTGCTTTCTCTGGCTCACATAATCCAATCGATTTGAACAACAAGGTGGAAGTTCGATTGGTGGCACGGATGACAAGTGCGGCTGTCCTGATTTCCACAGCCGTTAGAGGATCCAAAGGATATTTTGTATTATGGCCTGAAAGGTTAGGTAGCTTGGAACGTGGACTGATTAAGGTTGCCAGTAGCTTGTCTGCCTCAGCGGGATTGGTGGGAACGCCACCTTGGAAATTGTCTGCAATAAAAATTAAATTGAACCTTGAAATTATTGTAACTGATTGTATCTCAATTAATTATAGAAAAATTAAACATTTCCTTACATCTTCCTTGATATGCATTCATTGCTGTAATTTGTTCAATAATAATTGCTGCCAGGCAAAAAATGCCTAAATTGAGCCATGCTTCTTTGTACCGCCGCATTCTATTAACGGTGAGAAGTTATTTAACTGGTAATTATTAATTAAGGTAGTTAAAATATAAGGAATTTCACTAGCAGGAATACTTTTTATATTCTATTTATCCAGTAAAGGTTGGACCATTGAATGTTAAAAATTTGAAAACATGACAAAAATATGATCTGCTACACAACCTACAAACGTCTTGCTTGGTTAAAAAGATCTCATTTCAAACATGCATAGTTAGCATTATAAAATGTAGCAACTACACAACAAGTCAATAGTCAAATCTAAAAATAACCATTCTTAAATGCTTTTAAAATGCATTGCATTATACCTTATTCAATCACTTGAAGATTGTCATTTCATACCGCAGCAGTTTCCTCGAGAAAGGTAAATGCTAAAAGAAACTTGGGTCTAGTTTGACTGTGCCTACATTTTCCTAATCCCTGCACATTATCATTCTCATGAAATTACTTCTGCTGAATAAGACTATTATTACTCGTTCCTGATGCATGATGACTTACATTTAACATTTTACTCCTATTGTTTTGTTGATTCATAATTCATTGTAAAGGACAAAATCATAATTGCTGACTAATTATTGGAGCGTGCGTGAATGCTTATGGATTTTATTTTTATTGACTTTCCGGCAAACTATATTTTAACATTTATAATGTTTCTATTAACAAAAGTATAGTCAAATTGTCAAGTATTGTTATTAGTTTTATCTTTATCATTCTTATTTATATTTTTAATGATAACGTTTATCAACAAAATTCATTAAATTTAAACCCATAAATCATAACGAATTATGGGACATTCCGCAAGTTTTATTAACCATTTATGTTGTAATTCCAATGCAATTTATACTCCGAATGATCTTTTACATTAATATTTAAAAGTCAGATACAGCAATAAAATGAAGGTAAAAGGGAATGGATTTATTCATTCGTAGGATTAACGTCTCCAACCAGCTCCAGAGTTACTATCCCATCCCATTTGGTCGTCGTATGCGGTTGTTTCACTAGCAGGAGGCACGGTCACTGCTGGATTTTGGGTGAAAAAGTTGCTTGGTCGAAGTTTAAACCCTAGCGTACTAGAAAAATTGAAAAAATGGAAAGATGCCAATGATTCATGAAAATAGTTGTATTTTACGGAAAAAACGAATATTCAGACTCACTCGGGAATATTTGATACAACTGGCCAATCTTCTGGGTCAGGTATATAAGCAAATCCAAATACATGCCAGAGGACAAGATCGGTATTCTCAAGGTCTACCGTTGCACTAATATTTGCCCACTCGGGCACTCCCATATCAATTACAAGTTGGTTATCAACAAACGGCAAAACCCACATATTATGCTCTGCCCAACGAAGTCGTTCTTCCCAAAAAGGACTGTCAGGGGTTAATAGAGACGGCATATTTGCTCCGTGTGGAATCAATTTCCAGGAAGGCTGCTTTCCCGTCACTGGATTGGCCTCATTTGGATTAGAAATTTTCCAGGTACGTCCAGGAATAATGTCTGTTATTGAGTCAGCCGGCGTTTTGAATACGGTCGACTCATTTTGAATTCCGTTCCCGTATGGATTTCCACTTCCGGAGGGAACTGAAACAATATCTTCCACAGAAGCTGTATTTTGTATTCCATCGATATCTGCGTCAATTCGAGCCCCTATGAAATACTGAAAATTTTGCGTGTACACCTGTGGAGCCATTAAATTTCCATAGATGGGTGCTTTAACATCTACACCTATAATATTCGTGTTAGGTATCCCTGTAAGACGCAAGCTCAATTCGATTGTGGCGTCCTGATAAAATCTCCAGCTAAGAATATATGCACAGCTTCCAATGCTTAGAAACGAACTAACGGACAACCGTTGTGATCTTGTTACTGCAGTTCGACTAGACGCCGCATCATAATGGGCCCAAAGTAGTCCAACATCCTCTTCAAAAATGCAAGTGGTATTTTTAACGACAATCGTTTCCGCACCGTCGTTATGAACAACTGAGTCGTAATAGTAGGCTTTTCCGCGACAGAATTCAGGTGACATTGGCATGGCAGAGGTTCCCAACAGAAATTTTCCCTCGTCATGTGACTACAAGTAAATACAGTGCTTAATGAATAAATTGCATTTTTGAATGTGTCAATATATAAATTATGATTTTACGTATTTCCGGTGGTAGGGTGGTCTCGGGTCACCATAGTAAACAAATATTTCAGAAAGTGAAAGTCTGTAAAATAATGGCCGTAGATTTCCATTGTCCATGTACGTCACTTGATGAATTAGTAGTCCTTCTCGTGGAGTGTATCCAACACGAAATTGAAAGTTTTGCCATGAGACCAGTCTATCTTGAACTTGGAAGCTTACCCCTTCTGGTCTGGAAATGGCGATTGGCCGCACATCATTTCGAATGGAATTGGGAGGCATGGTATCTGGAAAGTAATTTGCACTGGCTCTGGGAACTGAGTTTCCTGTTCTGTTGGAAGCATCAAAATCTTGTTGAATGGGAAGATTTTCAATTCCAAGAAGGGCCTTTGCTCCTAAGTCAATGTAAACGACAAAATCCAAAGGATGAGCTAGGACAGGACAGAAAAAACATTAATTGGAGCAGCATTTTTATACAAATTAATTATAATAATTAGCAAAAAAATAAGTATACCATAAATATTATCTCCATCACCAAGTATGGCATAAAAGAATATTTGCACTACACTCCATGCAGCATTGTAATACGGGTTGTCAGCGATGTAACTATTATCCCTACAATTTAATCGAAAAATTTACCGAATTAAAGTAAAATCGCACTTTACCCCAATTTACGTTACATAAGTTTTACATACCAAACATCCGCATAAATGCTACTAAGATCATTGAATCCCAGGGCATTTATTCGCTGCAAGAATTCTGGATCTGAGAATGCAATATCTTGAGCCAAGATTCTGTCGTCTACTGAAATTGACGCTGCACGATAACCGGGTGGAACATCCGTCCAACTTTCAATTTTTAACGTGCTAAGATTGACCACAACCAATGCCACCGATTGAGAATCCGCGTCCACGACCATTACATTAGCTTTTCTGTCAATGGTTCCAAAACGGGGAATCGTTCCCGAGAGAAAGTACGGAAGTAACAGTGCTTTCTCTGGCTCACACAATCCAATTGATTTGAACAACAAGTTAGAAGTTCGATTGGTGGCTCGGATGACAAGTGCTGCTGTCCTGATTTCCAGTGCCGTTAGGGGATCCAAAGGATATTTTGTAATACGGCCTGCATTGCTAGGTGGTTTAGAACGTGGGCTAATTAATGTCGCTAGAATTTTATCTGCCTCAGCGGGATTTGTGGGAATACCCCCTTGGAAATTGTCTGCAATAAAAATTAAACCATACCATGAACTTATCACAACCCATAACAGATTAAAATTAAATTACCTAAACATAAACAAGATTATTCTTTACATCTCCCTTGATTTGCATTCATTGCGGAGATTTGTCCAATAATAATTGATGCCAACAAAATGATGGTCAAATGGAGCCATGCCCCTTTGCACCGCTCCATTGCTATGAGTTTAACTTTCCTAAAACTGGCAGTTTAATTCAATTTAAACGATGACCTTTATAATGCATGTAGTTAAAATACACTCGTACGAATGCTTCTTATTCGGAATTTGAAATGGAGGTTGGCTCGTTCAGTGTTTGTATTTTTAAGTTGATAAAAATAGCAACACAACATAATAATATGCTATACAATACACCTTAAAACATTCAAACGTGCATAAATGGTAGTATAGTAGAAACAAATCTACGTTGCATACTTCATAAGTTTTTACGGAAAAAAGGTACGAAATGCTCTACATGACTTTTTTATGATAGCAACTAGCAAATACAATAAAATCAAGTAAGCGTGCATACACGCTCCAATATGAGGCGTTGGTGTCAGCAATTATGATTTTGTTCTAATTTAAGATCAATGATTTACAACACGTGTAAAATGTGTATACCTATGTATGTATTATATGATCATAGAAATTCCAATTTCCAATTTAACAGAAATCTTCTAATTGTAAATGATATTTAATTGGTATTTATTATCAATTAAATTATTAAAGAAAAATACAGGAAGAGGGATTAGGATTAGGATTGTGAACTCGGCCATCCTATAACTCCTGGAGTAACACTGCACTAGTTGGTGACTAGCCGGAGCCCCATCCCCCTTCACCCTTGGTTATCTGCCTCCCCATCCAACGCCGTTGTTTCACTGGCTGGTGGAACAGAAATTGCAGGATTCTCACCAAAAAATCCACTTGGTCGTAGTCTGAATCCAGTGTTCCCAGAACATCCTGATAACACAGGCCAGTCTTCAATGTCAGGAACATGAACATAACTGAAAATGTGCCATAACACAACATCTGTGTTTTCTATGTTGGCAGACATGTTTTCTTGAGCCCAGACAGACACCCCATCACTCAGATATTTTCCACCGGCGAATATTTGTTCCGGGTCATAAGGTAGCACCCACATGCTATGATCGGCCCACGGAATCCTTCCCCGAATTGGGCTATCTGTAGTTAGCATATTGGTGGTAGCCGAATTGGGTGTCAACTTCCACGAGACTGGGTATCCACTTAACGGCTGGATAACGTTCGGATTAGAAATTCTCCAGGAGCGAGTAGGCTGGATATCTCCAATAGCGTCTCCTACGGTCTTTCTTGAGGTACAGCTGCACGTCATTCCGTTGCCGTAAGGATTTTCAGGACTGATCTCTTCTGAAATGCGAACAACGTCTGCCGTTGCAACGGTGTTGTTCTTGCCGTCCACATCCGCGTCAATCCTGGCAGCGAAGAAATGCTGATAAATTTGAGAGTAGACTTGGGGCGCAACCAGATTCCCATACAGGGGATCTTTTACATCAA
>JAHZMV010000539.1:0-15227 GCA_027743765.1 Coecobrya sp. COE2
ACTCTTACTTAAAACACCCCCACTAATGTCTCACTTTGAACCCAATTATATATTTAAACAATAGCAAACCTCATCTTTGTAGTGTTGTATATTCTTTCAGAACTCCCGTATTACATGTCTCATCGTATCAACCATTGCAAATAATTTTGGATCCCTTGGTCTACCTCCGAAACTCTGGTCTACCAACAGTTCCACAATACACTTTTGTCGCCTTTGTTCGCCCCAATACAACTGGTGGAAACCAAGTTTCTAAACGATATCATTTGCAACGACTTCGGATTGCCTACAACATCATCGTCATATCAGTGGTCCTGAGCATGAAATTCATAGAATTATCTGGCATTGTGTGGAATCTAAACGAACTGAGAATTTACTGTCAGATGTGTTACAATGAAGACTGAAGGTATGAGATATTAATTAAAAAACATTCTGTTAATAAGATTTAAATTTCGAGTGCTAAATTATTTTGTACTTTATGTCGAAACTGCCAAGCCCGCAATGGTCTCTAATCTCGGTGCACGATTTATTGAATCCAGCTATTTTCAAGCTTGGAGATCCAGGCAAACAAGGTATACTTTCCTGGCAAGTTATGGATCAAGGGGCCCGAGAAATAATGCAAGCTGAGTTGGATAAGTGCACATTTCCAGAAATCACCACAGATATATTTTCTATATCAATTAATGGTGCAGATCAATCTCACAGATATATTCTTTCAAACATACATATATGGTTATCCATACTAAACAACCATTCATACATTGTTAATACAAACAAAGTATGTCCTAATAGTTTTGTGCCATTGCCGCCATACAACAAAATAATAACGTTTCAGATTTCGCTGTATTATGGCAGAATGCCTCAGAATTTTCCACTACACCATCCAAATCCACTTAGCTTCAAATTCGTTGCATGTGGTAAAGTAGGAAATTCAATTTTGCCATTTTCAGAATATATAAACGCGTTTTCAGCAATTGTTTGGTTATATACAATTTTTTTCGTAACATGCATTGCCACTGTAATTATTGCAATAGACTATCAGTTCGGAAAACGTGGCATTTCAGAAATATTTGTTGATAACGCTGAGTACTTGATTAGACTATTTTTGCAATAGGATGGTCAATACTCAGAATTGGTTTATCAAAGCTCATACGGCAAATTAGTTCTGATTATTGTAGCATTTAGTGCAACAATTCTGAGCAATGCGTATAAAAATGACAATGTTTACAGAATGATTACACCACGGGCGGTCAAACGTATTGAGATATTTAAAGATTTACTAGCTGAAAACTTTGAAATTTTTGCACCAATTAAAGTGATTAAACTGACAATGGTTTTTGGAAAAACAATAAACAACAAATTTCCAAAACTCCATATTTCTCTCGATGACTGGTATTGTTCCACTCACGATTGTGCTCAATATTCCAACTATGAATGGGTTGTATTCATGAGCTCAAATTTATACCATTTTACTATCAGTCGTGAACATCTGAGAAAAGGAAATAATACTGACATGTGGTTCTCAGAATTGGACCAAAGTATACTGCAAAATACAAAGTTACATACTGCTTTGACCGAAACGTTTACATATTTCGTTCAACAAAATCAAAGAATAAATCTTTCAATAGGACAGGCTGTGGACAAAATGCTCTCGCTTGAAATGCAATTTTGGTTGAATCAACTGCAGGAGTGCCAGAAAACAGGTATTATTTTGAGAACCGATTTGTCAAGAAAGTTTGCAGATGAAATTGCTAAAAATATTCAAAACGCACATCGTGTCCACTTGGGAAAAGAAACGTATTTTCAGTCAGTGCTGGCTATTAGATTAGAAGGATCAGTTCCTATGCATGTTATAACCCGAATAATGGCATTCAAGGAGACTGGAATTATAAACTGGTGGCCAGATATACTTAATAGAACCACTGGTTCTAAACTTGCCACAAAGGTTCCTCTGATAGCACCAAGTATGGGTGGTAATATCCTTGTCATTTTTGTCGTATATTTGGGTGGACTCGTAATTGCCGGAACGTTCTTTGTATTGGAATTTGTTGTGTGTAAAATCAAGTAAAGAGTTTGTACCAATTTGTGGATGCGATTTCGTAACATCAAGTTACATTCTAGTAAATTACTACTAGTGGCTGAATTTGTTAATTGAGTTCATTAAAATGGAAATATTAAAATGTAATGTGTAAGTTTCATCATGTTTTACTGATAATTTTTTCGTCCTTGCTGTGAAATGTTTGCTTTATAAAGTTTGTGTGATTATCGGTAAAGATTATAATAAACTTGAATAATATAATAAATTGATAATAGAATTTTTCAGACGCCTGTCTACGCAACACAATGCATTGTTTATTTTTTATATTTGTTATTCAAATGATGCAATTAAATTATAAACAAGTATATGTTTCCTGAAAACGTTAAAGGACCATATTTTATTTTCAGACCACGCGCAAGTCAATTTGAAGAGAAGAGACTTGGACGGTAAAAAACAAATGTTTTGTCCTAATTTAATTAGATTTAATTGGACTTTTACTAATTTTTGCTTGTCCGACATGCAGATAGGAATTAAAATTGTTTGGAATTATTTAAAGCAAATTCATGTGATTCCGAATATTGTAATTCTTTCTTTGAAATGTTGATGCGAACATAAAAGTTTCAAGAGAATGCATTCGAACTTATTTCTTAAACTAAATTTTAACTAATTATAAAGATGTATCTATTATTATATTGTTTAACAAATGTTGACAACAATCTTTGTAAATTTGTTATTCGATTCCGTTGTATTTTATTGTTGATTTTTCTCTAGCATTAGATATTATTTAAAGATTTATAAATAGGTTAATCTATAGTTTTAGCTTTAAAATAGTTTCAAGATCCATGAACTATTCCACAAAGAGTAAAGATTGAAGTAAAGAAAGGGTAGCTTTCAGCAACTCCACGATAAAATTCCAAACAATTGGTAAATGGGGTTACCCTCGTGAGGTTTTGGATTGCATCATTTGGAGTCTCCGTATAGATGTCCCACTTATACTGCAAAAGTGTTTCTGGTTCTCTTCCGGTAGTCTAAAACCACGGTTAAAGCATCCACTGTAATAACTAAATAATTGACAGCATTATAAATTACTATTTCTTGGGAACCTTGACCCGTAGAGTAATATTATGTGCTTTAAGAAAGATAATTTGTTCTGCCGTCGTTATAGCTGCAAGATCCATCCATGCGTTATTGAAAAACACCTTTGTCTCTGCCCAATCTGTCTGAATATTACATAACCATTAAATTTTATGCTTAATGTTAGTACGAATCTCTTTGACAGAAAACAATTACCGAAATTATCGTGACATATCAGCGAAAAGGCTTGACACATTCGCTGTTCGCACATGAACTAGGCAGCCAGTGCTTTCCTTCTGTAAATGGGCTGCTGAAATTAAAATTGTACATGTTATTGCGAATAAACGTACGAAAGTTAAACTATAACAAAATATTTACCATGTTGGACACTTTTAGCAATTACAACTAAAAACATCCCCACAAAAGGTACCAAAGGACTTGATTTATGCTTCGTCTGTTGGGAAAAATATATAAATTCCGTATTCGTTTGCAGTTGATCATTATGATCTGATATATTTACATGACGATTATTATCCGAAGCCGACATATTTTCTCATGGCAATTTAAACATTTGTTTTTCAGTAAACCATGAAATTGTTCCTCTGTAAATTATCAAGTGTTTAGTAAGTAATAGGATTACAGTGGGACACTACTATAAACATTAGTGCTCTTGTGGACATTGGACATAATAACCATTGCTATCAAAATAGATATTCTTTGTGATTCCACCTTTCTATTAGCCGTACATGAGAATTCTAACATATGTCCCTCAAGTATAATTTTCAAAATGTCAAAATACATACTTTATTTCCTTTATTTAAAAGTTTATTTGCAATCGCTTGTGAACTGGATAAGTATATGATATAGGAAGTTTGTCTATTTTTTCCAATTAATTGTTATTGGCACTAATGAAGCATTTTGTAGTGTAATAGTAAAATTTGGACAAATCAAATCGATTTCAAAATTCTATGAAATAAATACATATTAGTATTAACCAACACGTGCCAATTTTGCATCCATAATTGATATAAAATAACGCTGTCATCAATAAATATCCGGTATCGCCTTCATCGGGTTTTGTGCACCGTCTAAATTCATTACATTGCTATTATGTATTAAATAAATAGACGATGACAACCTTTGTATTATATGTTTTCTAAACAAATTGTTGTCTGGCATTTATATACATACATATATTTGTTAGGCCCACCCTAATACCATTTCCAAATTTTTTCAAGTTCACTTACCGAAAACTATTCAATTGGACAACAAACATATTTTTGGTAGACTGCATTCAGCAGTAACACATGTAAGAGTACTTTATATTAATTCAAGTGTTTATTTAGTAGTATGTAACGGCATGAAACTCTAGTTTACTTTCAAGATACCCCTCTCGTGATAGTTGTGTAATATTCACAAGTTGTCAGTCTAGTAACTTTCGTTATGGTTGAGCAAATCATATGCAATAAATACCATGTTTTTCAAACATTGTCAGTGTTTTATCATTATCGTTTTAGTTGGTCACTTAAAAAGTAAGTTGGTTTCAAGGATTCTTCGTATGCAACAAGCCTGCAAGTTTAGTGAAAATTGAATAGAAACTCTTGACCTTACCACGGGACGGAACAGTCGTTATTTGGGTTGTAATTAATATACCTGCTTTGAGTTCCCAGTCTGAATGGAAGTGTAAAAAAATGAAGCATTATATAAGTATAAATTGTGTTTGTTGTCTTTCTCTAAATTAAAAGCTCAGTCTGACAGCTCATCAAGGAGCTGTGGTGATGCAAAACCAATTGTTTCATAAACGGACTGAGCTATACTACAAATAGTGTCCTGGTAATATATTTGATGGTTTAAAGTATCTACGAATGTAGAATTATTCTGATTATCCAAACATAATATTTATAACTCCGCATCAATGACTTCCTTAATGACAACGATTATGTTAACTACACTTCTAATGTCCGCATCGGAATGCACGCCTCGAAAACTGAAGTTTGATGGAGTTAACCTTGAAGGCGACCATGACGTCTACAAACTAAAATCTTTTGCTTCGTCAATTAGATCTCAAAATCTAAACTTTATTTGGGAAACTAGTTCCAACGTCGGAAGTTCAAAAATCATCCAGTTTTGTTTTCACGAAATTGTTTTAGGCCGGCAAAATAACGCAATAATTACTCAATTTCGTAAAAATATGCCACGAGTAGGCTGGCAAGTTTTAAAATCTAAACAAATATCTAGGCTGATATATTCAAACAAACAAATTTTATTCTTGGATGTAAATTTCGGCTTAAAGACTCTACACATTTTCCTTAAGTCCAAAGAGTATCTATCGCCTCTTCATGTCCCATCTTTCATTATTGCTCCAATGAATTTACGGTATTTCCCGAACAAGCCGATTTCGCTACCGGAGATGCTAAGCACAACCCCAATACTTTTTATCAGTACACACATAAAAAGTTCTCATCGGACGAAAATCGAGTACCGTATTTATTGCATTCCATGTGCCGATCAGTCAGAAATTAGCAGACAATATTATTTGGCAAATTTTCTCAAAATACCCCACGATAAAGTTACATCTGTGGCGAAAGTGAGATGGAGATGGAGACGACAACATTTTTCTATATTTGGTAATAACAATTCTAGGCCATTTAATAAAAATTTGACAGTAAATTGCATACACCGATTCCAAAGTTGCGTCATGGATGCATTTTACAAATGTTGCGGTGTTCTTGAAAGTGCTAACATTTTGATGGACGCAAAATATTTGTATAGACATGGGATCATCTATAGTGATTCTTCAGCAGCAACGTTGACAAAAGCTGGTGTATCTGGCATACAGTATGGCCTCATTGAAACTGGCTACCGCTACACAATTTACATTGAGAAAAATTATTACAAAATGGGAAATGGAGATTTGATCTCCTTCCTTAGACCATTTCACAATGGGGTATGGATTTGTTTTCTTGTATCGCTTGGGGTCCTCTATTTTACACTACGGTTTTCCTCATTTCAAAATCCTGCCTGGTGGATTTATTCCATTGCTTTGGAACAAGGAAATGGAGAAAAGTATGGCGCGTTGCGAAAATGGACTTTCTTGTTGATTGCATGGATTTTAGCCACAGTGCAGTTCCGTTTAGTTTACACGTTTTCATTATACTCTTTCATGACTGCACCTGCAGCACCAACGGGATTGCCCGAAACATTAAACGATGTACTATATTCCGAGCTACCAATATTGGGCACAGAAAGATTATCCAAACGATTAAGCAGAAAAACAAATCAGCGGCTAGTAACTACGAATGAATCTGTAAATCAAAAAATAGAAAAAAGAAATAAGACTTTAGGAATGCTTAACAGTTCGCTGAATACAATTGAAACTTGGGATATGACAGTTTTAATGGAAAAGATTTTCAAAATAGCATCAAATATGGCAGTACGATTCTTCAACAAAAACAGTCTTTTCGAAAATGAAACCATTGAAATAAACTGCCAGAGATTTATTCTCTTTTATAATATTGACGGACAAAACAGCGAGTTTAAGCATCTCGTCAGTGCATTCGGAAATAAAAGGGCGATTCCCAGCAATTTTGACGGTAGAAAAAATGAAACATTATTATTTGGTTTTGAAATATGGGAAGGCCCACATCTTGGTTATGCGTTCAGTATATTCAGGGGTTTTATACAGAAGTTTGCGGAGTCTGGATTGTATTCGGAACTAAGAAAACAGTGGATATTTTATCATACTCTAGAAGTCATTAAGAATGCAAGAAATAACCTTACAACAAATAATAATCTAGGCTACGCCACAATCCGCAATCTGAGTATTGTTGGTCTTGCGGAGAATTTACAACACTCGGGCAACAAAATGGATGGAGATAATGAAGAAGGGGAGTTAGGGCCTGGAAGCTTAAACGAATTTACGGGGCTTTGGAAATTATTAGCAACGTTTTACTGTATTGCAGTCGTCACATATTTCATGGAAAAATTATCACATTATAAAAGAATTTTTATGAAAAATAAAACAGGTAATCCAATGTGTAGGTATGTGCCATAGGATGAAATATGGGAAAAAACATTGTTTTGTGCGAAAATATATTTAATATTTGATAAATTTCAAGATTGATTATTTTGGCATATGTGTCTGGTGTCGTATTCATTAATTTTGTATTTTGTCAATCACCGTTAGGAATATTCAAAATGGATCTTCATAGTTTTGTTGTTAGTATAAAGGATTCACAATAAATCTCGTGCCACGTGTGTTTTGAAATCCGCGAAGTTACTAAGGTTGACCTTTGTCCAACTTGGCTCAAATTCAATAAGGACCCTTCTCAAGTTTTCAAAAAATCACCATAGTAACGAATGTATGCTCAACTATCCAATAAACGTAAAAAGGATGATGGAATATTAAAATTATTAACATTAAAACATCCTATTAACACACAATAATTTGTATTTTACATAAAATGCAATTTTTTGAAAAATGTGAGGAGGGTTCCCTGGGATAACTTTCATTTTCCCATGTTAAACGTAATAAGGATTGGTAAAAAATGGCGAAAATGACTAACTTGCATGGATAAGCGCGTTCGGGTTTTTTGAGTTCAGATTTGAATTCTCCATCTAAAGATTTGTATTTTCACATATCTTTCGTTTCGATTGCGGTGTGACGACTGTTGCCTAATCCTTGTAAGTAAATACGACAATCTCGTAGCATTTAACTCCTTAAATGACTTAATCCTGTACAAATATTAGTTTCAGGAATTTTGCATTTTCTGGCATTTTTAATTAATGAGACAATAACGTACAAATACTATTGAAGCTTTCACATTTGTTTGTTTAGCAGGCTTCCTTTTCCAATATAATGATTTTACGAATAACATCGTATTTACAATGGGTTGGTCTCCTCATACAAATTATGTAATTGCAACTAGGGTTCACAAGCACGTACTTGAATATTTCTATCATTTTTAAGTTATTCCTATAAATTTTGAATTTTATAAGGGCTATTGTTATGAAGGCTAGTGTATCAAGCATAAGCTCTCGGTCTCGGAGTTAACGTGAAGATAAAGGGGTCCTTCATATACTGGGTGGGCCACAAAACAAAAAATTTTCTGCTAATGTCTGGAATTGTCCAAAAATTTAATTCTTGATAATATTAAACATTTAGAGCAATTTTTAGTTTTGTGGCCCACCCAGTATATGAAGGACCCACTTATCTTCACGGTAACTCCAAGATCGAGAGCTTATGCTTATAGTGGCTTGCAAACCAAATTTCTACATTGAAGATTTTTCTTAGTTATAATACAGAGTAAATTTCTTCGTAAGAACACTTGGTTCAAGCAACCATCTATGGTCAATCACCTGCGGTTACGATAGGTGGGATACGAAGAGCATGTTCTTAAAAACCTGCCATTACGGTTCATTTCGTAAGCGGTGGAATGGTTATAGTTATTTTGATCCCACGAACTAGTAATTTGTTTTCAAATTTTCTTCATGTTATTGTTCCTTTGAAATGTGTTTGGGGGAAAAATGAATGTACTTTTTGATAAGCACGTTTCTGCCGGTTGCAATGTCAAACGCCGTAACATTCAATTTGGACGAAGCTCAGTCAGAGGTAAATGCGAGGTTCCATAAAGTTTCATCGCCATCAAGAAATGCATCAAAAAATCATACTCATTTTTGCAGTACTAAATATGAAGCAGGCAAAGGTTATATTTTAGACGTCGCTTAGTCATCTTAATTTAGTCCATGTTATCTTTTGTAAGTATTACAGATTTTTGTTTAGTCAAAGGACATAACATCGTATCATGAAAAATAAATTGTCACTTCGGTGGACCATAACAAATAAATTACTTCTACGTTTTTCGCGGATCTACATTTCATATAAATCAGCGCCAACTTCCTATTAACATAAATTCAATTCTGGTTAATATATATGTATTTGTTTCAGGTAGAATAACAAATAAATTACTTCTACGTTTTTCGCGGATCTACATTTCATATAAATCAGCGCCAACTTCCTATTAACATAAATTCAATTCTGGTTAATATATATGTACAGTGCAACTTCTATATAAGGCCATTCTATGTACGGCCAACCTCTAGTTTTGGCCAGGTTCATTTTCGCCCTTCCTCATAGTAAGATGGCTTGCATGAACCTCTACACATGGCCACCCTCTACATAAGGCCCAAAAAAGCTTTCCCGTTGGGGTGGCATTATAGAGAAGTTGTACTGTATTTGTTTCAGGTAGAGTAACGATACATATGTTTATTTCATTTCTTTAACCATGAGAAACACGTAGCGATGTAGACATTTAAATTGGATTAATAAAAGATAATCTTATCAACAAAATCTTATTTTCCGTTAACGCATTCATGTTGATAAAGAGTCTGATCAATATAGGTTAATTTTGTTATAGTAGCCACAAAATCTGCTTTAATATTATTTTATTTTGCCTCATTGTTTATAAACATGAACTCAAGAAATCGTTATGAGTTAGTATGATATGGGTGTTTTATTCATTAATTTAAATTGATTTGGTTACAATTTTCTTAAATAATTTGTAGACTTTCTGTTCTAAATCCTAAATATCTACATATTTGAAACTTATCCACAAACTATATTTACAATTTTAAGAAACGTAGTAAGAAGCCGAGCAGTTTACATTTCCATAAAACGAATAAACCATACAAGGCTTTTTAACAACTCAACCTTTAAACTTAGGGCTACAAATTTTATCAAATGTAAAACCTCTGTTATAATTGTTATTCTATTCTCCGCAATAAATACAGATAGTCCAATCAGTAATCCTGCCAATAAAAGTGTAAATATAACAAGTATATTTCCGCTCATTTTTGGCCGAACTGGTATATCTTCACGCATTTCTGGACTATATTTTGGAGTACTGATGAAATCTCTCCACCAGTCAAGTATCCCCGATGCATGCATTCCACCTACCCTTCGAAATAAAAATGACGGTGTGTAACCAGTGAAAGTTATTAGATATGTTACGTTTGAGTACAATTTCTGTCCAATGTCAATATGGAGTGATCGATTTCTTAAAATCACTTCTCGAGCATGTTTCTGACACAGGAAGTCTGGCAAAACAAATGCTGATTTATTACACATTTCCAAGCCACGTTCCAGCTCTTCATCCTCTCGTTTTCTCAACAGAATTTCCACCTCACCGAATATTTTACCGGCATTATAATTTGAAGCTTCAGCATCCTCATCAATATCATCCCGGGTTTCAAATATTTTCTCCCTTAAGAAGGAGAGAAAACTGGGAATATATTTAGTATGGGTGTAGAGTAAGTTAAAAAGTTCCGTTTGTCTCGCTGTTTTCTTCCCTTGGTCTGCATCTGCAATATAGGACCATGCTGTGGGAACATCTCCCAAATATCTAAATATCGATGTATTTCCAAATATATTCGTGCCAGTGTCGACAAATCGATGTCCAATGTCTTCGATTTTGTACGGAGAGCGGTGACTAGTCCTCAAAACTAGATTCACAAAGTTGATACTAGCAAATTTTGTATACAATTGAAACTTGTCATTTACCAACTGCTGCAAATTTTCGTAAGGTTTCTCTCCACGAGGCAATACCATTCTGTAAACATTTGTATTTTTGTATCCATTGCTTAAAACTATGCCAACTAAGAGATACGACATAAGTATCCACTTTAAGCGGTTTGTTTTACAAACATCTTGTGGGAAAGGATCTCCCTGCTCAACAAGTACTTTGTAGAGACACAAAGAGTTCAGTGAAATGTCAAGCTTGCTCTGATCCCGCAAGTTTCCGCTTGATATGCCGAGAAAGAGGTAAAACATTGCTGCATTTAGAGCGACCACAAAAAATAGTGTCCACAGCCAAACATATTCATCAAATGCGTTGTAAAATTCTTCAAATGGAAATGGTGATACACCTCTCTGGCCGCAGCTTACAAATCGCAAGCTGTGTAAAGGATTTCGTAAAGCAAAGATATGATTTAGTGACTCCGCGGAACCGTAATAAACGTTTAGTTCCCATCCTCTAATTAATTCGTCGTTGTAACTGCTTAAGCTGATTTCAAATATGCCACTTCCACTTCTGCCGTCATTGCAACCCTCTATTGTGGGACCATTGAATCTTGGCTGCTCGCTAAAGTTTCCCATTAATCCTCGCAGGCTGTGTGTATAGGCAAGCATTAATATTTGTTCCTGATTTAGGTGATTTGTAACATCTTTGTTTAGGAAATAGTGGGTTTTTGCAGAATATTCGAGTTCGCAGGAAGTAAGAAACCTGAAAATGTCAAAGTGCTGGTGGGGTGACTCTTCCGGCATCTTGGCGGTCCACTCTAGCCCATCATCAGGTTTGGAATTTCCAACGCTATCCAAGTATTTTATAGTGAGAGAGATCCAATCTGATATAACAAAGCCTGATTGATCATAGTCAACGCTTTGTCTATAATGCGGAACGACATGCATAGTAACAATTCTGGGCTCGTAAGTACTCATGACTTTAGCCAAAAAGCATACTTGATTAAACGTTGCCACTCGAATACGGTAGGACTCAAAAGCACAATGCTCAATTATATCCCACGGTAGGAACTTGCTTTCAGGCTGGACAACCAATTTAAAATGAGGAATTGTTGTTGTAGTTTCAGGACCAAAGATAGGTATCATATAGTTTTTTGAAAAAAATTGCTTCAAGTAGAAATAATCTTCGAATATAAGCAGCTCAGTATACAGTTCACTTGCAAAATGAGTCATAAGCGGATAAATATCCACACTGACGTGACAATTCCACGGTCGTATTTGTTGAGAGAAATTATAGAAGTCAATTCTAAGCAGGCAATTTGATTGGTCATACAGTGCAAACAGGGAATTTTGAAAGCACCAAAACAATCCAAATTTTCCTGCGCGTTGAATCCTGTTGTCCTGATTGTCTGCAGGAACTATTGTCTTTCGATATCTGAGAAGTCTGGGGTGATGGGAATGTTGAACATCAATATTCCGATAATTGTTTATTTCTAGTAGACAATGCTCATCAGTGAAAGGGCCTAACAGCTCATTTAAATTTAGGCTTGTTGATGGGTTTGGGAAGGAAATTAAAATTAAGAGCCAGCCCAAAAGGGCTGGCTTAGGGGATTTCATAACATTTACGTTATGGAAACCGAATTCTCTATATTTTTAATTAAAATATGAATTAAAACAGGAAATTAAAGAATAACATTTAACTTTTTAAAAGTGCAAATATTCAGAAAGTTTGGAATCAAATAATGGCTGCCTAACACTAGTGAAAGCTTAAATAAAGAAATATACATAGTTTCACCTCTTATACCTACGAAGCAAATACATGTCTGTACTTTACGTGTATATCTGTGGGCTTATCATCTATGATTTAAATTCAATTTATTGATCTTCTTCTTCATCGATTTACTAGCAAGCGTATAATATACTCACAGCAAGTGATTAAATTAATAGTTGATTTCATTTCGTAAAGTATCCCGAATAACCAAACCTGAGATATGTATGTACGTATGAATTTGGTTGCATCGGTGATATTATCGATTCCTTTTATATTAAAAACATTTGAATGATCTTGTTTACTTCTTTAAAGGAGACACGGATAACGAATGACTGTTGTAATTTCCAAAATATGGCGGAAACAGAACTAATGAATGACATGTTATTCGATATGATCCGATTTAGTTTCCAAAGTGTTTGTTTTCAAAGTAAATTATTGTCATTTTTTTCATTCCAGTAATTTAGTTATGCTAAATCAGTTTAGAATGGTAACTTGAATAAAAATACGAGGTCGTTAATAGTTAAAGTAAATAAATTATTTTAATTGCGCTTACGGTAAACCAAATTTATTGGTTAATTAATTAATGATTAGATCTTGAAATAAATTAACAACTGTATTCCTTGCAAACTTAATTGGATTTTACTGGAATGATGCACAGTAAATATCCAAAAAAAATTATAAATGAATACTAATAATTCCATAACCATTAGGTATTGACTTGGAAGTTTATCCTAAAAACTAAAAACTAATACCAGGATCGTATTTCTAATAAAAAGTAATTAGATTATATAGTTTTAATTTTGAAATTGTGAGGCATAATAAAACCACAAAGCCATATGTCACAAAAATAAGCCTTCAAAAAGACACCGGATTTTCCCACATACGTTAACCGATTTGGATGCTACTAGGCACAGACACTGCCTTGAATATCCTCGTCAGCGTTCCGGGAAAAGAGTTTTTTTTTGAAATTCCAGAGCGCCTGGTTTTTATAGGATTTGCGCAAAAGCTTAATCTGGAGCAATTATGAAACTGGCAGAATGCCAGGATAATACATTAAATAAGAATTTCTAAATTAGAAGGTAATCAGAAACCCTTACGCTTCAATAATAGGTCATGCAATTCATTTCTAAGGTATATAATTCAAATTTCACATTGCCGCAACTTAAGCCTTTACTTAAAACCAATCTTACCTAATAGACTTTTGCGAAATTTTAAAATCTATTTCTGATACACCGAGGGAATATTCTATACAATGTTTGTGTCAAGTTCAATCCAAATCGTCTATTGTATGTGAAAAAAGTCCGACGCCCAAATTGTTACGCCATATTGTTCTGTAGTTTAAATATATCCCATAATTTCAAAACTTCAAACTACAGCCTCTACTAGTAGAATGAGGAATATGATCATGGTCTCAGTTTTGAATTTATAGAAGAATGTTAATGGATATTTGGGAGGTCATGCGTCGAAGCTAGACTCCGTCGCCATATTTTTGGGGCACTAGCCTTAACGCTTTGACAACTTGTTTTTGGGTTGTTCGGGATGTTCGTGACACAATCCAACTAGTGACTAATGCACTAGTATAATTTATCGGTAAACCAAACTGTCGTAATACCGAAATAATGCAGGTGAACGATAGGCCTATACTACTCAACTATAGGTAGTAGGTGTGTTTGTTTACTGGAATTATTTAACAAAACAGAAAGTTAAAGTCGATCTTTCAGAGTCTTAATAATAATTTATTACTTTTGCTTAATGAGCTTCGACAAGGAAATTATTCAATAGGTTGTAGCATTTAGTACTACAAATGTGCCTAAAACCCTTAGGAACAGACAAACATTCGCAAATCTACGCAAACATTAACTCACTTCATTTGTGAACATATTTTATTAGAGTTAGTAAATTAGAACGAAACCAGGTTATGTGAACATCAGTGGCGTGACAAATAACCATGAATTCTACCTACTCACAAATGTATACTAAAGTAAAGTCTAACACATAAAATCTGACGCAACGAAAAGACATACATAATCACACTATGTATATGTATTCCCAATGTTCTATAATTTGATATTTGCTATCTTTTCCCCTGGGTCATTCCACCATATTGAACATGCAAAGTGAAAGCATCTATATGCTTACATGATTCCTAAATACATTTCTAGTTTGACATGCACTTATTTAATGGTTAATTATATTTGATTAATATTAGTAATCTAAAAATGTAGGATTGATATGAGGGTCGTATTCCTCATAAAGCAGTAATTGAAGCTTGTATCGCTAGTTATTGAAACCCAGGGGGAAAATAACATTAAGGAACAGCATGGTTCAAATTTGAGCCTTCAAAAGACAGTGGATTTCTTTCACCTTCACGAACCGATATAAACTTACTTTTACAGAATGCCATTATCTTATATATAAAGATGAAGATTGAAGATGTTTTAATATATTATTTTCAAGAAGTTGTCAAAGGAGCGAATTAGGTATAAAAATGCATACATATTTATATGGGAACGATTTATGTTAATATCTTTGTAATTTGTCTATTAGTGCTGGCACCATAACCTAAAATATTTAACCTGAACACTTGGATTTGAATAAACCAAACATGAGAGGAAATATCTTGATAATATTCAAGTTGATTTGGGTTGGTTTGGCTATATCCCTTTTTGTATTCCTGCGAGAGGCCAATGCGGTTCTATACGCTAGTATGCATCAGTGGCGTAGCCAGCCGGAATCCCAGGGGGCGGCGTGATACGCATAATGTTAAAGCTTGCTCTCCCCCCTCATATATGCCCATGTTAAAACCGGTCCCCCGGGGGGGGGGGGGGGGG
>JAHZMV010000539.1:15398-29846 GCA_027743765.1 Coecobrya sp. COE2
GGGGGGGGGGGGGGGGCAGCTGCCATCCCTTGCTACGCCACTGGTATGCATGACTAAGCACTAAAGGTTATGATTTATAGTAGGAAGATTATGGCCATGATGTGTCAAACATTACGTCAACTGAAGATGTACTGCATAGGTTATTCACAAAAATAAGAAATCGTAACATTATAATACTTGAAATATTATATATAAAAATAATCTCTTCTGAAGATAAAATAAGGCATTCTTTGATTAATCCTTTATAACCTAACAAGCAGCTGACAACGTCATTTTATGTAACAATAGTGTAATAATCGTTAAAGCAAATCTTTATTTAATCTAGAAGTTCATTTGCTGCAATAAATGTATAAATATGCTACCAAACTTTGTTCTAGTGGCCCTGACAATATCAAGCATTTTTATTTAATTAACGGCGGTCAAATCAGTGAACAATATGCAGAGTCGGCCTACAATTTAGAACACTTACCTCTGATCCCATTAGTTGCAAACTCGTGCTCCCGGTGAACTGAGCAAAACTATACTTGGAATACAGCATTTCTAGAATATAGGGCTTTTAAAAACCTGTTACTGAGAAATTAAAAATAAAAGTGCAATCGATTTTTCAATGTAATAAGATAATATCTTTTGAACATTTTCATTCTAAACTAACAAGCCGGTGAGGGATGAATTTGAGCATAGTAAACCTAGATAATTACCTGCAACGATGTTATTTTTTGATGACTGATTCAATCATTCAGAAGGGCGAATACTTTAGGGCAAATGTAATTGTACAGCCGAAAACAACGTTGAGTTTATTAGTTTGAATCCATAAAAAGAAAATATTTATTATTTCAAAAAATGTAATTGGTATATATTAAGTACATTCACGTTAAGTCTGAATGGTTGACAGTTACAAAGTCTAAAGATACCTCTCTGCTGTCGTGGGTTGCACAAAGTTAGAGAACTTTCTCTTTCCCAATGTTTGACAATCTTTCACGTCAAAAACACACAATCAATCAACAGTATTCAACGTACACTTAAAAATCATGCCATGTTTATTGAGAGTGGACATTAATACATTTTACAGAATTCAATCATCTTTTTCGAGTGTTGTCCATGTGATAATATCAATTTAAAAAAATTCGAAATGACATGACATTACCAGTTCTAAACAAGAAAATTTATAAAAATATACATGTTGGTTTCGGGAATATCCCAGTGAACCATGAAAATCAAGCAAAGGAATATTTTGTGAGAGAACGATATGCAGTAAAAGAATTGTTTAGTTAAAAGACTTAGCATTGTACAATAAACTGTCACTTCGGTTTAACATCATTAGGTTTGTCAAATATTAAATCCTTTGTAAGTTAACAGAAAGCTGTAGTATGTGTAATTGTTGATGCAGACTGCATCATGGTGAAAATAAATTAAAAATGTGCATACACAATATAAATGCAGACAAGGATTTTGGTTATTTTCATTTCGTAAAAAGGTAGTACTGCGTGGCTTAAACCATAAACTAACAAGTACGTATCCCAAGCCACCCAACAAAATCATAAGCAATACCCCAGCAACATACTCAATGGTAAATCCATTCTTTGCATTTTGTCCTATTCATGCTTAACTTGGTTTTAAGGTTTCAAATAAAAGGTGAAGAAAAAATACTACATACAAGAAATTTTTGAAGTTGTATAGTAAAATTATATGTACATAATTGCATCGTATATAACGTAAATGTAAATATTAGGCATGTACATATTGTGAACATTAAATAATTAAGTTATTTAAAATCTATAAGTGGTGTAATATAATAATAGTTTAGCGTTATAGTTTTAATTTGCATTTAACAGAACTTAGGTTTTAATAAAATTATGTTTAATATTAGTCCTGAATAAATGCGAATTAACGATGTCATCATCAAAACGTTCCTGTTATCTCGATTCTAATAATCATTGAAAACTTAAATCTCATTTAAAGTTTTACTCTTGCAAATTTGACATTTGAAGATAGAACACTCGTAAGCAATAGTTGGCAAAATATAACTTAAACATAATAGATTTAAGATATTTATGATGATGTTATTGTAAAAAATATAAGGGATTGACGTCTCATTAATTTTTCAGAACCGACCTGCCAGACCTGTATATATTTGCAATGTAGGGCAACCATTTATTTTAAAACGGCAGTTTTGAATATCCATTCAATTAATTAAAGTTTAGAAGTTTTTTATATATGTTTTTACATCTGACAATCGTACTCTGCTTGAGTTAATGTGTAGCTTTGGGTATGATGGGAAATGATTTATCAATGAATATAAAGTGTACTCTGCCGTACTATTGCAAACAGAGTGACAGTTCGTCCCATTCCTTGTTAACGACGACGGCCATACAACGTGCTGTACAATTCAAAATCAAACATTCAATAAGTAGGTTAGTATGTAGACTTCGGTAAGACGATCCAAAATAGCTGAACTGAAATGTACTGTCACGAATTAAGAAACCTTTCTTACAGCAAACTTGTATCATTGATTTTTGCATTCCAGTTAAATTTTTACATTTGCAAGACACACCTGTCTATAGTACCATTTCCGAAAGTAAACCAACAGTTCTACTAACGTAACTATATACACGAAGAAGTAGTTAAATATATTCGCTCCTATAATGAAGGCATTAAACATAATGGACTTGTAAATAAATTAAATGCACTTATTGCTCCGTTGGCAATTCGACAATGTTTATGTGTAAAAGATAACTTTTCAGGTGACGATCTAGGATATATCCCGTTCACTGTCATGCTTCGACATTCTACACCAGCATTCATAGTTTCCAGATTTAATTACAAATACTCCATTGGTTCGGTTCCGTTTCAAATTAATATCACAGAAAATTTAGCATGCGCCAGCAGTACACTATGGAGCAGGCTAAGAAATAATTCCAGAACCAATCCAAACTACTGCTTAACGTTAAACGCATTTTTATACAGCCGAAATAGTAAACCATTCTCTTGCACCGTCGTTTATACTTTAAGATCACCCGATTTCCCAGGATGGCTTTACACCCCGTTACATAAAATATTTGATACTTCACTCACCCTGCACAACCTAGCCTTACCAACCGTTCCTAATTTCAATTTTATTGTATGCACAAGAAAGCAGGTTAGATGTGAAAATCAAGTTCGAAAGCGGTATATGAGTAATCATTTTCAAGATACGTACAACATTGTTGTCTTTTCGGTTTTCCTAAGGAAACAGAAAATAAAATTTCATGGGATTGAATGGAGGATAAGCAAATTAAAAATATACTGTCAAATGTGCTATCTTAATCACACGAAGTACGTCTAGCTGACCCAAACATTTATTTTCCTTGACTTGAGTATGTACATAGAGATAGTTACCTGAATTTGATTAAATGCACTGATATTTTTAATTTCAGATCAAAACGTCAAACCATAAGTTGGACTATAATCACATTAGAGGATTTAAAAAATCCAGAGATATTCTTGTTGGCTGATCCAAATTCTAATGAATTATTACAATGGAAAATACATGGCGACTACTACTATAAAATGAACGATAGGATGGAAACATGCAATTTAGAAACTCCTTTCGCCGACTTTCGTTCTATCTCCAACGAGAGCTTTGGGTTTTCCAAAAGTATGACTCTGTCTAACCTTCATATTTGGATTTCAATATTAAAAAATCAGTCATATATTTATGGTAGGCTCAGTACATGTAGAAATATATCAACGGAATGGGATGCAGGATATCAATTATTGAGTTTAAGATTAGTAGATTATTTTGGAAAAATGCCACAAAAGTTCCCTCTTTTCCATAGAGATACTAACGGGTTCAAATTTGTCGCTTGTGGCAATGTAGGACGCTCCATTTTACCGTTCTCTGAACTATTCAAAGCATTTTCATATACAGTTTGGTTTTATTCATTTGCGACAACCATCACATTTGTCATAATATGCACAGCAATAGAATGTCAACGAGGACAATCAAATATTGTAAACGTTGTCACAAATAGTATGGAATGCTTGGTTAGAATGTATTTGCAACAAAATTACCAATTCTCCAAAATGATGCTCATATATTCCTACGGTAAAATAATTACGATTACAATATCCATTTGTGTGATGATATTGAGCAACGCATACAAAAACGACAATGTTTACCGAATGATTTCCCCGAGAGTTGTAAAACATGCTGAACGAGTTGCTGATTTAGTATTTCATAATTTTGAAATTTTTGAAACCGTTGAAGAGGTTCTCAAAATATCTACTCTGTCCTCAACAGAGTTTAGCTCATTTTTGACAACATCGGATTTAAATAATACTACGACATGGGACTGCGACAGTCACAAATGTTTAGCATCTGTGAACCGCCGGTCTGCCATATTGATGATCTCTAATCTGTATTTATTTACAAGCGAATCGTATAACAGCAGTGGGAATAAATCAGATCTACAGATTTCCGAATTGGACGAGTACGTCCTGCAAAAGAGTAGATTAGAATCTACTGTCGTTATACAACTAACAAAATTTTTGTTTGGTTACTTTGCGGATAGCGATTATGGTGACATATCAGACCATGTTTCAGATAAATTTCGAAAAGTTGCATTACGGGATATAATGAACAGATTAAATCAGTGCAGACAGACTGCTGTCATTTTGGAAAGTGATTTAGCAATCAAAATGGCAACGGTAATGGGTGGGAAACATGAGCAGGCAGAAGAAGTACATTTGGGAAAGGAGACATACTTTCAATCTGTATTGGGTGTTCGGCTAATCGGATCCATCCCTTTTTATATTGCAACCCGAATTAGATCAATAAAAGAGTCAGGCATTGTAAGTTGGTGGCCGGAGATACTAAATCGTACTACTGGTTTTAAATATTCTACAGATGCTCCATTGAGGAAGCCAAATATGTCCGGAAATATTCTTGTAATTTTTACAGTTTGGGGTATTGGATTAGCAATTGGTGCGATTTTGATTTTATTCGAAAATTTGCGTGAACCTTTATAATATAGGCATAGACAATTACAATTAATTAGCAACAAATAAACATTTATAGGCAAACCTATCACCTTCACTTCAAGTAATGTTTTTAGAGATTTTGTGCTTATTGTGCTGTGCAGATCAAACTGAATAAAACACTGGGAACAACGAAACTTAATGCCCACTAGTCCGGCACCTGCATCGATGGATACTCTACTTTTCCGCGCGCTATACAAAAAGTCAGGTAAATAGTTTTGATTATGCCATGTTTTTGTATTCATCTGATGACCTAAAAAATATGTGGGCTGAGCACTCTTAGTATGGAATTTTTAAAAAATATTAGATAATTTAATCCTATAACATTTAAATTAATATATGAAATAGTTGAGATCGATGTGTATATTACGTAATTTCGTAATAGCATTTTGACTCGTTCTTGTTTTGAGTTAGTTTTATGTCATATAAATTAACAGGCTGTTATAAAAAATGCTATAAGTATTCAATTCATAATTTTCTGTTTATGGAATTTAATAAGATGGCATAAATTCTTCAAATACAAATATATTGTCTATATTGCTGTAATATTTTTTTTGGCGTAGAGTAAAGACAACATGTAAAAAATTTATACGAAATAGAAATTTAGAAGTTTTTTATATAACCATTTTGAAATAAATTATTTATGGAGAATTCGGTATATTATTTGTTATATCATTTCTATCTAATATTATATGTATATTGTATATATGTATGTATGTTGCTATATAGTCTTTAAACTACAAGTTTCAGCGAAAAATAAACCAAATATATTATCTTGAGTACATAAAATAATTACGTTTAGTACTTAAGGACATTACAATATTTATGAATATGTATTCATTCTCATGGTATCAGAATGAGGATAAACTCATTTTGTTTGCATTTATTTACAATTTAATAATCTAACGTTTCTTAATATGTTTTTACTCTCGAATTTACTTTTCAAAAATGAAGCCACTTTGTTCATGGCAGAGCACATAAATTAAAAATAGTTTGTTTCAGGAAGATAACTCTCGTTTATTTCCAACAATTTTTATGTAAACATGTGTGTTTCTTCTTGATCTCATGTGATGTCAAAATACCCAAGCCTTAAAGCTACTTCTATCCATCAGCACAAACGAATACACATAAATATAACCAAACCATAACTTAAGGCAAGGGAATGAGCATAAATGAAGATATCGCATTATGATATAGCAAACCAATGGATTACCTTGACACAATGCTGATAGTTGTGCAACCTTTAGTATGCTTTTTGTTTTGTTGAGTTACACAGTATACAGTTTCACTCATTGCATTCATTGGCTGATTGTCAAAGTACTTGCCATTATTATTATACAGTTGGTTACGTAAGTAAGTCTCTTTCATTAATTCCTCTTATGCTACAAAGTGTTCAAGTTTCTTTCAAAAAGTTCAAAGAAAGTTTATTAATCACTGTTGACATTTTCACGGAACAATTGTTGTTTCAGATTGTATGGGAATATGCGGCATTTGTATTATTTTATGTATATTTTATGGACATCCTAATTCACAATTTGAATTGAATTTTCACTAAGCTGGTTCATACTATAGAAAGTTTGCACTTGTCCATGAAGTTTTCTGTAACCTATTTTATTGTTCTAGAATATGTGGTGTTCCACTATTTAATGGACAACCCTACACTCTGCAATAACAATTATGTCTGTATAAACTACGTTTAAAGTATCTAAAGATTGGAATATCGAATTCATTTGAGATGAGTCACACGTGCTTATACTCCAAATGTGAATACCGATTATGGCTATAGTCTTTCTGTAATTTGAAAATACTTTGTCTGGAAGCTCATAGTGGAGCACTTACAAAGTGTCAAGGCATCAATTGATTTAGGATTATACTAGACTTTGCTGCAGCAAGTGAGCGTATTCCTGTGCTAGATAAAGTATACAAAGATATCAAAAATTCCGCAAATTTATTTGTTTGTAAGTATGGCACCCGTAATGATTACGATTATTTTAATACAACATTTATTTCCTACATCAGAAAGCTCTCATCAAAAATTGACAATTGATGAAGTTAAAATTGAAGCCCACCATAATGTTGACAAGCTAAAATCTTTCGTCTCTTCAATTAAATCTGAAAATATTAAGTTTATTTGGGAGACAAACCCAATCCTCGAAAGTTCGAAATTCATTCAGTTTTGTTTTCACCAAATAGTCAATGGTCGTCAATATAATACAGTTATAAGTTTGCCTCGGTACAATATGCCTAGAGTTGGCTGGAATGATACAAACTCTAAACAAATGGCTAGACTGACGTATTCGAATAAACATATTTTATTCTTGGACCTCAATTTTGGAGTAAAAACTCTGCGCATATTTGAGAAAACAAACGATTACATGTCGAATCTTCATGCCCCATCTTTAATTGTTGTTCCAATGAATTTACAGAAAATACCCAGAAAGCCATTTTTGCTACCGGAGCTGATAAGCACTTCGCCGATACTTTTTTTAAGTTCAATTACTCAAAACACTCCTCATGTTAAGATCGAATTCCGGCTTTATTGTATTCCATGTGCCCAACAGTCAGAAGTTAAAGGACAAAATTATTTGGCAACTTTACTCCCTATACTGGACACTGAAATTACATCTGTGACCAAAGTAATTTGGCGCTGGGAACGACAACATTTTCCGACGATTGTTAAGAATCATTCGATGTTGTTGAGTGAGATATGGATATCGAATTGTATTGAGAGATTTCATCGTTGTGTTATGAATACATTTTTTCAAAGTTGGGGTGCTCACGCAAATGGTAAAATTTTAATGGGCTTAACCTATTTGAATCGGCATAGGATCATCTATAGTGATTCCTCATCGAAGACGTTGACACAAGTAGGTATATCAGCTATACCCTTCGGCGTCATTGAAACTGGTTACCGCTTCAGAGTTTACATTGAGAGAAATTATTACAAAAACGGGAATTTGAATTCCTTCCTTCGGCCATTTCACAAGGAGGTTTGGATTTTCGTTCTGTTAATCGTTACCTTGTTCTACCTGATATTGCGTTTCTTTGCGTTTCAAAATCCGGCATTGTGGATTTATGCAGTAATGCTTGAACAAGAAAGCGGCGGATCATATCATTTTAAGCGAAATTTAGAATTGATATTGATTACATGGATGCTTATCACTGTTGAGCTTCGCTTCCTTTACACGCTTTCATTGTATTCTTTCATGACTGCACCTTCACCGCCAGTGGGTTTACCCGAAACTCTAGATGATGTGCTCTATTCAACGCTACCGATTTTGGGTACGGGAAGATTGTACAAACGATTAAACCGAATTTCGAAGAAATGGCTGAATAGTGAGAATAAATCTGCAAATGAAGGAAACGAGACTCTAAGAAACTTGCAGGGTTCGTTGAACACCGTTGATATATGGAATATTACAGCCATAATGGAAAAGGTTTCAAAAATAGTAACAAATACTCCGGTAAAATTTGCAAATAGGAATGGTAACAAAGAAATAAGTTGTCAGAGGTTTATACTTTTCCATAACGTTGATGGGCAAAATAGCCAGTTTCACCATCTCGTTACTGCGTATGGAAATAAACGGGCGATGATAAGCAATTCTGATGGCGCAAAAATGATAAATTTCTGTTTGGTTTTGAAATATGGGAAGGCCCAAAGGTTGGCTATGCATTCAAAATATTCACGGTATTCTTACAAAGGTTTGTAGAATCTGGTTTGTATTCGGCGCTACGAAAACAGTGGATATTTTACCATGCTCTAGAAGCAATTAAGAACGCTAATGAAAACCTTGCCACCAAACATAATCTTAGCTACGATTCAAGTCATAATTGGAGTACTGTTGATTTAACCGAGCAGTTGCAACACTCGGGAAATAACGTGGATGGATTTAATGAAGAAGGTGAATTTCGGGCTGCAAGCTTAAGCGAGTTTTCGGTACTTTGGAAATTATTGGCAACATGTTATTGTAGCGCGATAATAACCTATTTCACCGAAAAATTAACATCTTTTCTAAAACGAATATACGTAACTCAAGCATAATAATAAGTAAATTTAATATATGCGATTAGTGTATACATAAAAACCCGTAAGCTGTAACAGGTATATACATACCACATTTACGATACTAAAAATCTCTCATATATAAATAATTCTTAATACAATATTCAATACAATTATTTTCACAACATTAAACACTTTCAGTGGTTGATTATGATTACTCTTTTTTCCACAATTCTTAATGCTTTTGATTACGCTTCTAAAATGTCGCTTTGTATAAAACATGAATTTGAATGAATCCAACCATACATGAATTTGAGTCTTCAATTCTTTAAAGCACTTAACCATAAATAAACATTACCGTTTTAATTCTTCTATACCTTCATCCTTTGAAATTATTGTTCAACTGAAAAAATCATACACAAAATAACATAATATTTCTCTATTGTTTTGATTGGTTTTTTTTGCCTTTTGATATAGAGTGTTTCTGTTTTATAATGGCCGTGTGATTAC
This sequence comes from Coecobrya sp. COE2, assembly GCA_027743765.1. Classification (NCBI taxonomy): domain Eukaryota; kingdom Metazoa; phylum Arthropoda; class Collembola; order Entomobryomorpha; family Entomobryidae; genus Coecobrya; species Coecobrya sp. COE2. The sequence continues at coordinate 24,928 of JAHZMV010000539.1, forward strand.
AATGACTTGGTCAATTTATAAGTAATTGTAAATTGTTAACCTTCCACATACTGGTACTAGAATTCTTCTATTATTCCGAAGTTTCTATCCGTTTTATAAGTTTCTATCCGTTTCTATCATTATAAGTTATTAATGTATTTACAAGGACTGTTTTTGAGGTAAGCTGCTTAGCAGAAATTACATTTGTGATTATATTACCACGCGTGTGAATAATTTATTTGACATAACAACTTCTTTAGATGTAATACATTCATGCGTTCCTAAAGAATTTCGTTTTTGCTTTATTGGACGGTTCACATAAATAATTGCTTCAGTTCTCTGACAACTCAAACCACAACGTTTCTAATTTGTTTCTATCCTATGAACAGTAATCATTAAATATATGTAGATTTACATAAAGACATACCATTTTTATGAACATAGATTCATATTTGCAATTTTTCAGCAGAGTTATTGAACTTAGAAAGACCTTATTTGAAAAACATTAGCTACGGTTATATTAAAAATAAAATGTATAATTTCCACAGAGGAATCCGATTTTGCACTAATTTGTCAATATTTTTCTTTATACACTATTATATATTTCAACTTCACTTTAATTTAATAGAAACCAACAATATTCTTGTTGTACCATGGTCAAATCTAAATCAAAGCACCTACAAGCTCATTGGACTATCACAACAAATTATTAGAAACGTTCGTTCATACAATGCAGCTGTTAAACAAGTTGGAATTGTAAATGAAATTGACAAGCTTGTAGCTCCGCTTGCGACACGACATTGCTTAAGCGTAATAGACAACTTTGAGGGAGACGACTTGGGGTATATATCGTATCCTGTTATTATTCGTCGTGCCGTCCCAGCATTCATTAAGGTTACCGACATCTTAAAATATCATATTGGCTGGGTTCCAATAAAAATAAAACCGACTTATAACGGACCCTGTTCTAATAGTAGAATGTGGCTTAGATTAATAAACAAATTTTTCAATAATCCAAATTACTGCCTCACACTTGACCCATTTTCTTACGGAATAAGCGGGAAAGTACAAACTTGCACAATTATCTACTCCTTGAGACCACCTCGGATCCTGATGATTTATACACCACTACATGTAATATTCGATCCCAGAAACGTTATGGCGATACTTGGACCACCGACAGTTCCACTATTCAATTTTGTCCTAATTGATGGGACCGATTGGAGAATAGAAGATGAAGTATCGAAAAGATTTGCCGCCCATCAAGCACTTTATCAAAAACCCATCCTCATTTCTAGTGTTTTAAATTTGGAACCGGCAAAGTTTAATTCTGATCGTCGATGGAAAATAGAGGAATTGAAAATATATTGTCAGTTATGCCACCTCGGATCTGCGGGGTAAATTTGTATGATTTGTTAATTCATATTCATTGGAATTTTTAAATATTGTTAAATTATGTTATTGCAGAAGCGAATCCTTTCACTGGTCGCATTTCATACCTCATGACCTAACTAAGACAGAAATATACAAACTGGCAGATCCAAACCCGACGGATTTATTAAAGTGGAAAATCGATTTCTCTGACTCCACAGAAATTAAAAGGGAGATGGACAAGTGCGCATTTCACAAGACCAGCACGGATATTTTCTCCATTTCTAAATATGGTAAAGATCCTTCGGGGAAGCTGATTTTGTCAGCTGTACACATTTGGATTTCAATACTAAAAAATCAGTCATACATTATCAATGACCATAAAGTATGTATTCAGAGTGTGTCGTCACAAACACGATCAGTAGATTATAAATTAATCACTTTTCAAACAGACGCATATTTCAGCAACATGTCATCCAGGTATCCACTGTATCATCCCAACGGATATGGATATAGATTTGTTGCTTGTGGGAATATTGGAAGTTATGGTTTGTCGTTTGGTGAATTTATCAATGTGTTTTCAGGAACCGTTTGGTTTTACATATTTCTGTCGACTACATTATTAATAGTACTTGGTTCAGCAATTGAGTATCCAGCCGCTAATCTGACGATTTTAGATGTTATCAGCGATAATTTGCAATATATTCTTGGAATGCTTTTGCAACAGGATGGTAAATATTCTACAACTATTGGTAACTCCTTGTCCGGCAAAATTATGCTTATGACTGTAGGGTTTTGGGCAACAATTTTGAGTAACGCATACCAAAATGATAACGTGTGCAGAATGATCAAGTCCAGACCTGCAAAACATGTGGAGACGTTTGCAAATTTGAAAGCAGAAAGATTCCAGATACTAACAATGGCTCAAGATGCCATCAAATCGTCAGGCCAGGCAAATGGATGGGGAATATCTCAGAAAGAATCTAGGTTGCTGCAGGTGGTTTGGGAATGTGAGAACCATGAATGTGCTGGTACAATAAATTCTGTGAGTTATATCGTTTTGCGATCAATGTTATCCCAATTTGTTACGTTGTTTTACAAAACCTCTGGTAACAACACAAAAATGAACATGTCAGCAGAGGACATATTTGTACTTAGAAATACGACACTTGATCCCGCCATTACAAGCCGCCTAACAAATTTCTTACGACGAAATTTCAAAGTTGGGGACAGTATCGACATACCGGAAGATTTTGAAGAGATTTTCCGTTCAGAGGAAATGAATGTGATGCTTGATAAACTTAAGACTTGTGATAAAACTGCTTTCGTTTTAAGAGGTCATTTGGCAAGAAACGTGGCAAAGAATATGACTGGAGAGGTTAACCCAGATTCTGTTCATTTAGGAAAGGAGGTGTACTTCCAATCAGTTATTGGTGTGCGGTTGGTTGGTGCCGTTCCGTTTTATTTAACTGTCCGACTAAAGTCTATGAAAGAGTCTGGAATGCTGAATTGGTGGCCAATGATTTTTAATAGTACATCTGGTTTCTTAAACTCTGAAACGGAATCATATGAACAGGCAAATATGAAAGGAAACATACTTATCATTTTTACAGTTTTGGTTGTCGGATTAATTGTGAGCGCTTTTACGTTTATTGTAGAATATGGTATTGTTGGAGCAGTCATATTATTTTTATTTGGTAGAATGAAAACATGCTATATTTGGTAGATTGGTATGATTGCGTTTTCTAAAGAGCAACTTTATCAATTAATTACTATTCTAACATATACATATGCATTTCGATGCCATCCAAGTTTCCAGTGTGCTATCCTAACATAAACAATTTTAGATTTGTTGCATGTGGAAATATTGAAAGATCTGTTTTTCCGTTTAACGGATTTATAAATATATTTTATTTTAAACGCCACATCATTCTCTAACAGTTACTACTTTCTCTAACGTTTAAATTTATAAAAGGTATATTAAACTTTCACCAACGTAGGTTTCATCGTGCATTCTAGTTATTCCTTGCATCCAGAGTAAACCAATATCAAGTGGCAAAATGAGATGAAATGTCACAATAATTGTATAAGTGTACTGCAAATAATTATATGTTCATAAGTTTCAAGTAGCCGTAGCTAAAAGTATTGACAGACTTCATAACAACATTACAAACTATATTCAGAAAATTGCAAGCATTTAAAACTCGATTTCCACTGGAACTGTTTCCACACTGGTAACACCAAATGGTTGCGGCTCCAGGAAAGCAGTCTATCTATTTTCTTGACTATGCTTGTGAAGTTGGCGGATTTGGTCCTTTGGTAATTTGCCTACGCCATCTTTTTCTTCAGTGTTAAGCCTTTCATTGTGTTTCTTATTTCTGGTAAATAAAAAGCTTTTTAGAAATTTATCACTTCCTTAAAGCCAATAAAACATTACCGGTTCATTTGTGTGGGTGAAGGGCTGTTACAAGAATAGTCAGTAAATGTACCAGTACTAAGGATTGGTTACTATATCGGGCGACTTTTTCAACCCTTTAGTTTATTGAGTTATAAACATCTTATAAAAAATGCTTTACACCATAAACAACTACACACTTTAAAGATAAATATTGCCAAAAGTCCGACTTCTCAATCCCCTTGCAACCGATGTTGCGGAGGATCCCAAATGAGCTGTCAATGATGGTTATTCCTGACACCGCCGCCACTTTGCTGCTGATATTCTTCGAGACCGTTCCAAATCAGCGTACAGTCTTTGGAAGAAAGGTAGGCCGGGAGTACTCGGCCTTTCACAAGGCCCATAAGCGTTCGATTCAGCTGACCTGGGGGACGTTGGGAGTGTTTTCAGATTTTTGTACAAAATAGACGTTTTGAGTACTGAGATACTCGGGCGCCTTATGGGCGTAATGCGACGACGCCAGGTCATACAAGAAAATTATATCATACCTATTATGATGCTTATCAATGAAGGGTAATAACCTATCCTTGATGCACTTTTCCAGGTACACTGGTCCGGTCATAGTGCCTTCCGAAACGAAGGGATCCGATACATTGCCCTTTGCATCCATGGCTTCCCAAACCATCACCATCATGTATTTGTTTCCTTTGGTTTAACTCTATTTGTGCAGGATACTTCATTTGATAATTTAGGATGACAAAATTGCTTTGTCGACATATCTTGAGGGTCGAGTGACCCATAATTCTCATCGTCTCTAATCAAAGTGATTTTTTGCAAACAAAGCGACATCCTGACTTTGCCCTCTGCCTCCGATCTTTGACATATTTGGGTACCGGTTTTTGTGTACACACATTAAGTCCTAGGTACTTGGCATTAATTTTGTGCACAGTTGAAAGATGACACTTAAGCTTTTTCGCCGGAACTCGTTTGGAAACGGAGGGGTCCTCAGAGTAAAGTTTTAAAAGCTTATTTTTCAGTTTGAGCGTCGCCACGATAACACTTCGTCATTATTGTTTTTTGTAAGTGGTAGATCTTGTTGCGCGAAATCTTCTGATCATTTTGGATATTACACTTTTTTGTTTCCCTAGCTTTTTGACGTGCGCAACCATGATTA
>JAHZMV010000541.1:0-10683 GCA_027743765.1 Coecobrya sp. COE2
GCAATTTTAACTTTTGGAAACACTACGCATTCCACTAACACGCTGCAGCAACAAGCAAACTCAAATATTAAGAATGAACAGTAAACATAGTAAGGAATCATGGTTTTTTTCGTTCGTTTAATAATTGCTTTCTTTCTGATAGGATCAATATGGAAAATTAATGGATATCTTAAAACGCCGATATAAAATTTATTGATTAAGTTGATGGACTTCCAGTATAAATTTGTTTCCATTATTTTGTTCTCCAGTAACTGTTAATTTATCAGGCAAATATTTATTGTTTGAGAAAATGCTAGTTTTACAAATGCCTCAGAGATCAGACGATTTTGTTCAGGAAAAAAGCAAAATTAAACTATCCTTTTATATGATATCAGATAGAAACTATTGAATACTTTGCAAGACACAATTTTAGAATGCGTTCGAAATAGCAAATGACTTCAATACAAGCGGTGTTACCATGATTGTATCTCAAAGGCTCGTAATTGTATCGAAGAATCCAGAATCGCTAGCTAATTTCTTTCTAATGGGATTAAAACACTAGATTTGTTCCGCTAGAAAATTAGTGGGGCTTCTTCGTCCAAATCAAGAAAGAAAGTGAAAAGTAAAGGAACGGAAAGGGTCCGTAATCCATGGCAGTAAGCATACTGACCCAAAACTCTAAATATATTCACGTATTGGCCATAGAGGGGCATGTGGTAATATTTTAAGACACAAATTAACTTTGACAGAGGACGCATAAGGCAGAGACACAGGCAGACGATATACTTTGACAAAAGAGATATTTTTTGGATAAACCATCATAATGGTAGATGGATATTATATTCTATCCTTTTGTAACGTTTCACTTTAAGCAAGTTTATTAAAATATTGTTGCTAAATTTAAACTAATGGAATAAAGTTAAAACGAAACGATATGGCAGAGTACGAAATGTACAGGGTGTCTCTTGTTGAACTAACATGTTTGTATCCATTGGTGCGGAAATACCAATAATAGATATTGTTGGACTGGCTAATCATAATCAATTATCTCAAAATTTTAATCTTGTCGCCACTTTACATTTTCAAAAAAATTATCAAACAAATAGTTGTCCAAGTAGACCTAACACACATAGATATGTCATCGGTTGTGACTAAACATATTTTTATAATATTGAAATGTAACGTAAATAAATTACTCTGAAGAATATTAATTACTTGAGAATCATAAGGTATCTAGCGAAAACAGATTGAATTGAAAATGTGAATACAAGCAAGACGTAACCGCAGGATTTTTATAATATTAAAGTGTAACGTAAATAAATTACTCTGAAGAATATTAATTACTTGAGAATCATAAGGTATCTAGCGAAAACAGATTGAATTGAAAATGTGAATACAAGCAAGACGTAACCACATGATACTTGATGAGTAGCTGGGTCATGTCGCATGAAGTATGCACAAAACATATATCTTATTTATAGATAGATAGATAGATAAAACTTTATTATAGTGTTAAAAAAAGTTTCAGACACGATTACAGTATTTGGTTTGCAAACCTTAACACTAAAAACAATTAAGTTACAAAATCATTCCATAAATTGTGGGACAGGTCATTCAACATAATACAATTCCGTTTTTAAAGATTATCAAATTAATAACAAAATTAAATCCTTATGCTCAATCGTTAATTATCAACAATTTTCACTGTTCTAGAAATAATGGGTATCGTATCACATCACTAGGTTTAATGCGCTGGCAGAAAATGTTCCATGTCTGAATTACTGACCAAACTACAGAATTTTTGAAGCGCTCTGACATTAACTTAGGTACTACATATCTGCATAATATTGATTCATTTTCATCTAAATCGCCAAGTAAACCATTTGTCAAAAATCGATAATTTAGATGCTTTTTCGACGAATTTAAGTAAAAATATACATCTTCTTTCTTGTACCGTAAACAAACCAATCTTTTCAAGAATTACATTGACATTAACGTTTTTGCCAACTTATTGTTTTTCCTATACAATCGTGGATAAAAATATTCGATGAGGAATCTATTTATCTTAGACTGTAAATGATTCAAACTTGATCAAAATGATCAATTATACTTACAATAAAACACGATACGAATATTTTTATTACATTTACGGTAAAACACCGCCTTAAGCTATACATTCGTTTATGTGCAACGTTAATCCTCTTCTCGACTACTCCAAAATGATCTGAGAATGATAGGACTGAGCCTATGTTAACTCCTAAGTATTTGAAAGTTTTAACTACTTGTATCTCAACCCCATTTAATGACAATGAATTTGATAATGTCTTTTGACCTGTAGTCATTAGGTTTGTGAAATAGCATTGCTTTAGTTTTTGACGCATTAATTGTTAAACAATTGTCAGTACACCATTCATTCAGCTGTTTGAAGCAATTGTCAATTTTCTGCAGCCCCTCAGTAATATTAGTGGCGTCACAGAAAAAAACCAGATCATCTGAAAAAAGTACTGAAGGAAGCGATAATGATTCGGTAATGTCATTAATAAATAACCAGAATATTATTGGACCAACACCACCTCCGGCGGGCGTCCCAGACTTAATGCTATAATAATCAGATAAATACTCCCCATTTTGTAATTGAAACCTTCTGTCTGTAAAATAATTTTGAAACAGCTTAATCATATACGGTTCGATTTGAGAGTCGAATTTCAGCATTAACTTTTCTAATAACTTCTCATGTATGTGTAGTTCTTATGTATGTGTAGTTTCTTATTATGGTACGGTTTTGTTATATATGTAGTTCCTGGTCTAGCGTAGATCAATCAATGCAATCTTTTTGTTGATCGTCAATAAAATTTTGGTACCTTACATTTAAATACCGCTTAAAACTAAAAACTAAATAAAAGTGATTCCTATTGTCGTGTAGTATTGATTTGAAATATGTCAGTCAAATTATAGACACCCTGTATGCTTCAGTGAAAATATTAACTATTAATTTCAAGGCGTACAAGAACATAGGCAGATACAGCAAATCATGAGCAGCCATAATACTGCAATATATTTAAAATTATATGTGGATTCAACGGTAATATATTTCTATTAAAAAGTTCACTATTGGTAAAAGAAATTGAACATTTTATTGTTCTAATACTAAAAATAAACTAGCCCTTAAAATTAGACTTTACTTCCTAAAAGACTTCATACATAAATTATACTAATGGCTTAGGATGGGACATATTTCCTTATGTAGAATCCATATAGATAAACTTAGTTCTAGCTACTGCTTAATATGCTGTTTAAACGGTACATCACTAATGATATGGCGAGCCTGTCAATATGCCGATGATAATTACGACCTGGTAGAGTTTTTGCAATGACGATGCTAATTGTAACAGAAATAATTACCCTAACGAATTAAAATCCATTACATAACGAATTCAGTAAAACGTTTAGTTCAGTCAGTGTCAGACGATGTGTAAGCGGCTTTCGACTCTAATTTGATGGCGGAAACAAACGAACAGAATCAACCGTTCTGTCGAAAATATCTGAGTAGTACGTATTAACGCTTAAAGTAATTGCTTCGTATATCTACACAAAATTGTATTCTAGCCATATCAGACAATACGCATATTAAGAAAAATCGACTTGGCGTTGCAAAAAATGTTTTAAATAGACAGTATTGCACGCATGGAAAACGTGACAAATTTTCTCCGGATGAAACCAAAAGTTTCTCCGACCAGAATCTGTCTTATTTCTTTAAACAGAGTGCTAAAGTAGCTACAATGCATTTTAAACCTTCTCTAAGCATTATTAACTCGTCTTCTCCCGGAGATAAACTAGTATTTTCTCCCGGAGGCAAGACAGAATTTTCTCAGTGAGAAACTATCGAATATTTTTTCCAGGCAAATAAAATCTCAGATTATTTTTCAGAGATAAGATCACATATGTATTATCTTTCCCTGACATATTCCAATAAAGCATGCTCTAATATTGTACATAATATGATGCTGTAAAAAGGTTGAACGCAGCCAGTTTGCACTGAGTTCGTCCGCGAGAGTTGATCTTATAATAAATACCTACATTATTATAATCACTGAATACAACGAGTTGTATTCCACATTATGAAATAATTTGAATTTTGACTTCAGATGCGGAATCTATATACGTATTAAAATTGTCTAAATTCAATGCCATCCACCAACAATTTTTTTGAAGGAAGCATTATGAGAAAATAAAATTACTATTACACTCTATACATCCTGATTATCTAAAACATCGTAAACGGAATTTCGATGACAATTTTTTTTCTTACATGCATATCAATATGAACTGCTATTGCATAGATTTATCCAGGCGAAGAATCAAATTTTTTTCTCCAATTTGTAGAAACAAGTTGAAGGGCATAATTACAGGGCAAGTTTAGTACTACCCAACCTTTCCTAACATACTTACATTCAATTATGTGGACAACTTTGAACATCGATGTCGTTCGTATTCTTATATCGTCAAGTACGCATTGGTATACTATTATGAAACATGAAAGTAGATTCAATCAATGCAACAGGAACAGGAAGGTGTAAAACCCCTAAAATGAAACTTTCGAAAGCGACAAATGAGACGAAAAATACAAATTGTATGAAATGTTCACAAAATGAACAACTTGAATAATTTACTACAATGAATAGATTTAGGAAGTAAAAGCCTTCCGAAATCTCCAAAAATGCCACAAACGCTATTTCGTTAAGCAAATGATTCACCCCGGATTGGCAAACCTAACTTTTCCGAAACTATTGAATAATAAATCTAAACTGAACCATGGATACACCAAAGATCTAAATTGGTCCGACCGAACAAAGGATCCACCTTAATCTCACCGATCTAAGGATACACCTTAATCGGACCGAACCAAGGATTCACCTTGGTCGGACCGATCCTAGTACCCAAGGGCTTATTGGTGTACGAAGTTTGGTGTCATTAGTTCACGACAGACAGACTTTCTGAGATATAGTGTTTACAGACAGACAGACAGACAGATATGATGTTAATCGCATTAACTGTCTATTAACCTTACGCTCTGGAAAGCTAATAAATGCCAGAAAAACAAGCAAGCATTCACGACACAACAAAATCCATTGTAATGCTTTATTGATATGAAACTACTGAACTCAGAGACATAATGGTAATTCACAACCAATTAAGTTCTTATCTAATAAATATTTACTATTCCATACATTCTAAATTCATAACATATATTAATTCTAATATTAAGTTTACATTACGGAGGTGTATCATACCTATTTCTAGCAAGTACTAATTTTTGTTTTATTATATTTGAGTGCCGTGGCCAATCTCAGTTAGATGTGTAGTTGGCAACTACTCCCCCTTCCGGCTTCCAGGCTGGTTATGATATTTTTGGGTATTCACATTAATAGTAAAGCGGTTGTGGTATAGTCAAAAATGGTGAAATAATAATTAATTTCCGTATCCCTCTCAAATTTGGTTAGCGTGTAATAAAATGCTATTGCTGCTTTGCTGAACCTATTTCTAATTTCCAATTCATTATGATTTGCAAACTTATCTCATTACATTTTATCAACAACGGAATTGTCTGGGATGCAAAAAAATAAGCAAACAGCTCAATGCAAACAGTTAAAATATACTCCGCCTTCGGTAGAAAGGACCATCCAGAAAGAATCATTAAATTGCCGGACACAAAAACCAACAAAGCGAATCCTAAAATTATCCCTGCAACGTGACTAATAATACGAGCAGCTATTTGGTTTATGCAGTGCAGCTGGTTAAACAGATGAAGTGTATAATTACTAAATCGCATTGACTTTAATATTTTCAAGCTTCTCAAATACATGGTACACATTGTTATTGTCGATATGCCAATTGTTAAGTATACTCGAGTGGATTCCAATGTACATAACTGACCTAGCAACAACCTTATTAAAGTTAGGAAATACTTTATGAACGGATTTGAATACACGTAAGGATATTTCACCCGAAGCACGCTACCAAATGGGTCAGTTTCAGCATAGACGCCAATCGGAGCCAAGAAAACGCCAATGCAAATCATCATTCCTGTCATTCCACAACAGACTAAACCAATTACATCGTATCCATTCCGTGATTCTAGAAATAAGAAATTTTCCAATTTACATATACATATGGCGTCCATCAAAATTATAATAATTCCATACATTGAATACCTGCATTTTGATTTCTCCTTAGCCTCATTTCTGCTTTCATTATATTCCCATATTTGAGTAAACTATTTAGAAACTGGAGAACACCAACTTTGGAATATGTAAAGACTGCAGCCACTAAGGCTAAACAAAGGCTAACGAGGGACGAATTGATAAAATGTTTAACAGTTTTATGTGGGGATATATTTACTGTTTCGAATACAAGAGCTTCCAATATTAGATTGCATGCACACAATAATTCAAAGCTCATGACGGCCACATACAAAAACATTGAAATTAATGTACGGCGGTTCTTGATGACAACGAATTGTTGCTTGGTGGGATCCATGCATATCGGAAATTTATATCGTAGGATGCCTTCGTAAAATCGGTTTGATATTTCAAACGATTTGAATACCAGTGGCGTTACCATTTTCACCTCTTAATTTGAACTGGAGTTCCTCTGAAAACAAATAAATTGGCTAGCTTACTAGAAATAAAATGTTTGCTTCGTGGAGTCGTGCAACTCATTCAAAGTTAAAAAGCGGACTGACATGTAGTTAAATAGATAGAATCATCAGAGCTTGATTCACGGCAATATGCAATCGACGCTAACCATCAACCATATTCACCTTCTTGGCTGCTGATGCGCATTACATTTTTACATGGAAACCCACTTCCGCGTAGAAACAAATGTATGGCAACAGTGTAGATTTTGTTTTTGGATAAGCTATTTTAGAAATACTTAGAAATTGTTCGCATATCTTTTTAACTTTAAAATGCCATTAAGTTAAAAATAATTGAATTTAACTTGTCTGCAATAAAATAGAAAGCCAAATGCAAACCAAAAAAGTCGTTATAGAAGAAAAAAATAATGATGATTTTTAGGTAAAATCAACTTGGTAATGTAAACTGCGTTTAAATAAACCAAAAAATACACCGGTGCCATAATACGATATTTCTCTACTCCTAAAAATAAATTTAATGCTAAAAGCTTTGCTCCACTTCCGTATAATTTTACGAACTATTAAATGAATCGCTGAGCAGTGAATATTTTTATCACATATTTTATACTTATTTCCGGGTATTGTAAACGTATGAAATGAGCAAGACATTTTTGCGTTTTTTAAAAAGCGATTTGGGTTATAATTTTGGTTAAAATAATGTTATGATGGGAGTCAAAAAATGCTGATATAAAATTCATAAATAGTTAAAGTGAGCTTTTAGATTAATGGAACATTTACGACTACATATATTTATCTGATGAGAATTGTTTGTCAAAATTTATATCAAATGGATAAATCCAAAATTGGATCTATGGGAAATTTAAGTTATTTCAAGTCTGAATTTGTAATTAGTTCATTTTCGATTTTTGATCTTCTATATTAATAAGCATACTTGAATATGGTTTTTAAATATAAGCTGATATGAGTTTACTTTGAATTAAATTCAAACAGTCGCTGTGCCCTAACAACTTTAGCCCAATAACGGTAACTTCCATTAGCTTCCAAACGTTTTATTTTCCAACTTTCAATTATACATTTGCTAAAACTATTTATGTGTACTAATTTAGTAAGCCACTCAACTAGCATAAAATACGTAAACAAGTTTATGCTTACAATCACCAGGTACATCCATGTATTAAATAAATTCCAACCAAAAATAATTGACCAATTTCCACAAATCAAAACAAATGTGCAAGTACTCATAATCGCACTAGATCCATATCTATATAACTGCTAAGCTACTTGATTCACACAATGAAGCTGTGAGTACAAGCCCAGAGTGCGGGATTCCAGTTTCATATTTGCAAAATGGTTCAATCATCTATAATTTACATTTAATGTGTTTAAAATTGGAACACTAAGTGTAAAAATTGATCGAGTATTTTCAGAGCAGCACCATTCACACAGAAAGCATCGAAAAATCAGAATCGGGATGTTTAGGTACGGTTTAGTTTCGAGTTCGGGATAATTCGTGAGCACCGAACAACAAAGCGGATCTAAGCCCAGGAAGAGACCAATGGGACCTAAAACCAAGCCAATGAGTATCAAGCCAATTCCAATTCCAAATATCACCAGACCTTCGATGTCGCATTGCTTCCAAATACAGAATTTCCAGAATTCTAGAAAGTAAACAAAAAAAGTACACCTTACAAAATTTACATTCTGGAAAAAGGTCACCATATTTGTATTATTACCTTTTACCACAATCCTGAGAATATTTTCATCCTCTTGTGGCAAAGAAATGACATCCCAGTTTTGTTGAAAATACAACAAATTGTTGTATTGGGACGCAAATATATCGACAGAGCGCAGAAATATTGCTGCAGCGACCAAACAGACTGCTAGAATTCCTGCCATTGCCAACTGAAAAATGACTTTATACAAAGGAATATTCACTTTGGGAAAGAATAGACATTCCGTAAGGACCGTGCAGCAGCATGCAAATTCAAATATTAGGACAGAACAATAAATAAAGTAAGGAATCAGATTTCTGCGCGTCCGCTTAATAATTACTCTCTTCCTGGTGGGATCGATATGGAAAATTAATGGGTATCGTAGAATGCTCATGTAAAATTTAATAACTAAATTTATCGACTTCCAGTATAAATCAGTTTCCATGATTATAGTCTCAAGTAATTGTTAATTTCTCAGGCAAATTGTAATTGTTTGAAAATATGCTAATTTTATAAATGACCCGAAAGGTAGGAGAGCTCTTGAAGCATTCTATGGTTTACTGCGCGTTTCTATGGAAAACGTCGCTATAAATTCAATAGAGGTAGTTACAACGCAAATAAAAAAACCAAGTTACGTATCTTGTTGTTCAGGCAAAAAAACCAAAATTAAATTATACTTTAACAAAATAGTTGATAGAAGGTAATATATGTTTTATGCTACTTATTTTATTTTTTATTCTTAATCCTAAACCGTGTACAGTTCTTATTGTGATAAAGGTTAATTTATTCGTAGGTAATAAAAATGAAAAAAGAAACCCAGTATGTTGCTGCTAGTTGACGACTAAATATAATACAATGTACACGGTTCTAAATGTCTTCATCGTAATCTTTTTATTTGTGCTGTGGGCATGGCAAAACCAAACTGGTAACTTCACGTGAATCTAAATTGTGCACATACCCTTTATTCGCGACTGCATATATCTTGAACGAAATGTAAAATGAAGATAACATGCAAATTACCTATTTTCAAAATCCAACTTTCCTTTGTCTTTATCATTTGTTGAGTAAAAATAACGTAACTCTTGGGAAGTTTTGTCGCAATAAATTTAGGACAGATTTTACTTGAAGTTATCTAGATTCAACCGGATTATATATCCATTAAAAAGTCCACTCTTGGTAAAAGGAATTGAATATTTTATGGTTCTAATACTAAAATAAACTCTTAAATTTGAACTTAACTTCCTGAAAGACTTAATATATAAATTATACTAATGGCGTAGGATACGACATGCTTGCTTATGTAGAAAAATACGGATAATTAAACTTAATTCTCGTGGCTGCTTAAAATCCTGCTTAGATGATATGTCGCTAATGAGTTAGCCGAGCTTGGGGATTTTCAATGATGGATTTGCCAACGCTATTAATCTTGGTTAGCTTATCGAGCCGTTAGTATAGCATAACATACATAAATAAAATGATGCTTATAATAACCAGGTATACAGTTGGAATTTTGGATCTTAATTTAAGTAAAGAAAGGCTACACAGTAAGTAAGTAAGTAAGTAAAATTTACACAGTTGTCGAACTTCAAAATGATCTGTCGTTGAGACGCATTGATAGATTTTAGTGATTCAAAAACTAATTGATAGAGAATTCGTTAATTTGGGGTGTGATTTCTCAAAGTTTTGAATTTCATTTCCAGGCCGATGTTATGGCGGTGCGCACCCTTCATTGTGTCGCCACCATCCTCCTGCATAGTTTTAACCAAAATCAAAGTGGCAGAATATGCTTCTCATGGAGTAATTCTACAATGTCAAATATCACTTAAAGTCAAAATGTGATGCCAAAAGGGGTAAACGGCTGACAAATGTTGCTCAGTAATACCTCGAAACAGTTTGGAAATTTATTACGATATTAATCTTTTGATAAACTAAGCTATTTCAAATTATTCCAATGCTAATTGCTAATTAACAAAACCATTAATATAAATTTCACATACCAATGCCTTTTATCAGGTCTCCATGAGTGTTCTGGTCAAAACCAATTATGGATAAATAGAGGCCATTAACAATAAATTAGTTTTTGTATCTTAAAATTTTTCATAATTATTAACATTAAATAACTTGCAGTTTACAAACAAAGTTTACATGTATCGTGTATATTTTTATTTAGACAGATGATTATGTAGGAACTATTTAACATATAAGATTGCAAAATTATCCCACCGAATAATAACTTAATAGTAATATATTAACTGTGTAGCTAATGATATTCCAGTAAAAATTTATTTCAGTCTCCATATCGAATTTAGTCATGGCGTTGTATTTCGCCAATGGACG
>JAHZMV010000542.1:4334-22190 GCA_027743765.1 Coecobrya sp. COE2
CTGCCATTATATCATGTTAATTTTTTTAGTGTGTAATGAAAATGAATCTCATCTGAGCATAATTTAATGTTTTAGGAAAAATGTTTAATGCAAATTCCGTATTTCAGCGTGAAAAATATCGCGCATGGTTTTGATATCAAAATATCCTGTCTGGTGTACAAAAAACATTTAGCTTAAGAAAAATGGAAAGACGTAACAAACTTTTAGTGTATGTATACATTTACCCAGGTATGTAATGTTAATTTAATTGTACATTCAATGAAAAAAGTCCCATGATTTTATTTCAACAATTATACATTATACTCCACACACGCTGTAATTATGTTGTACATCGTATGAGCACTAACCAACATTATTTTGTGAATGAGTCACCAGTCACCTTCCTCTTCGTCCAAAACAACATAACGAATTGACGACCCACATATACACATAGATCACCACTACCAAACATTTTGATAAGTTAAAATCGCATGTTTTCGTTGAAGTTGGGTTGGTATTTAGTACTGTGTATTGAACTTATATAATTTGTCTCAATCGTCCAATCACATACAAAATTTTCATGCGATTATGACAGTCTGGAAAACTGAAATCACTCTTATGTAATGTTTTGTAAGAGTTCATGTCAATGGTGAATGGGATTTATTTATTCAGCCATAATGCCTTCTGCGAAATGGCCCGTCAATCTTCAAAATGGTTAAAAATGTCAGTCTTATTTAACATAAAAATTTGTTATTGATTGCTATTAGATTATTTGCAATTAAAAATATGGATTAGAAAAAGAGGAGTGCGAACTAATGTTTTATATGAATTTTATAGATAAAAATTTTATACAGTTGTAAAATAATGTCTTGTTTCTCTTTCCCATGAACAAACTGAAAACATTTCCAGTTACTTCCAGTTATGTATTTTTAAATACTGAGATATTCTATGTTTTCGCAGTAATTAGATCAGAAAAATCTGAAATATTGATTAAAACTGTATCTTTATGTTCATGTTGATCCATTTTCGACGCCAGTGATATCATGATATCTTTTCACTTTTCATATCGTTGTTTTTGCATCTCTTCTGCATTTGCCATATAATATGCATTTTGATTTGGGAACTGTCATTTGTACAATGGATATGAATGATCATGTATACATCGCACGTTCAATGAACCGTTGCGCAACATGTGAAAAATGTGTACGCATGTTTGTAATTTGTGTTAGGTATAATTAAACTATTGGTGTACAGAAAGCTGCCATTTTTTACGAAGCCGGAGTTAAATATTATGCATAGCATTATAAAACGGATTTGGATAATATCTATATTTCCTGACTGTCCCTAAACACATAATATGTAGATACAACAGCATAATATTGAGCAATTTATAAAATGCCGTTTATTTTCTATTACTTATATGGATATGGATAGGCTCCCAACAATTTACACGCTACATAATATTGTAATGTGGAAATTTCATGCGCCCACAATTTCCTACTTTCTATTTTGTTTTGGTGACAGAAACAACAATAATAGTTATAATTACAGACATTGTAATGCCGAGTTTCCTTTTAAACCCTTTTTGTAGTATTTATGTTACCTTTCGTTTACAACTCCTTGTCAAAAAATCTTTTGAATTACAAACAGACACTAATTTTTGTATGTATACATCCACAATTAGCTTCATGTTTAATTATGTACATTCAACATTATGACAACTTCCATATTGAAAGCATACATAAACATTCATTTATCAAGCGACAGGATTCTGATGCTACCCTAGTCTTAAACACGGATGATGAATATTCTAAATTCATTAAATCCGTTAAGTTGTTAAGTTCAGTGAACAAAAATCTTCATTTAAAGTTTCTTCACTCTTGGCATGTGGCGTCATATTAAAATGTACGTTTTATATTACGGTATTCAATACTGCATATATGCAGTTTGCATGCGTGTGCAATTTATCATTTGTTTAATAAAGACTTTTTTTGAGCACACGACACAAAATACGGTTAGCATTTATTAAATGTTTTAGCTCCTGAGTTGTACTCATCATCAAGTAATAAAACCATTTTTAAAAAACAACAGGAAAGAGGAGATGCAATAATTTTCTGTATGTTTTAGTTTAAAATCCTTTTCATCATCATTGTTGTATTGTACATGATGATGTGTAACGAGTTACGTTGCCTTCAATTCATACCCTTACAATATTAATGCATAGGATTTAATGAAGCCGTGTCGCATCCTCCGCACTTTACACGCACCACCATAATATGTAATCTGCACACAATAATGTGTGCCTATTATTGTTGATAAGCTTATGAGTAGTGCTTATCAAATAAAACAGATAGCCAGCATGGTTGCACAAATACAAAAAAAACGGAGGATAGTATACAGACAGTGAAGCTGAGAGTTATTCTTCACTATCAATGTGAACCAGTTTAAAATAATTCACTCACCTTGCTGCTCTTCTTGTTGTACGCTGATAGTGTTGTTGGGCGTCTCGTAAACTAATGCAACATCATCAGCGACATCCTTCATTACGACCGTGGCGCTTCAACTTGTAAATTACATCGTGTGTGTGTGTTTGTGCTTATTTTGTGAAACAATTTTTTTTACTCCCCACCGCTGACACTGTCTATGATGCTGCATATAGTAGAGAATAATATAAATATACAATGCCATTGATTATAGCACTCTATTATGGAGTTACTGTACAAAAGTAATACTTTTTTAAACTTTGTGCAAGGATGCTCATATACGCATTTAATAATGTAATTATCAGACAGAAAAACTAGACTTTGCAAAGAATTAATCACAATAGATCACACCTGTAACATAATGCATGAAAAAACAATAATAGATACCTACTTGATGCCCTCTATTCAGAAAAAAAGCATGATCTTGGTAATGACTGCTAAAAAGTTACTTTTCGTCAGTTATCGTAAAAAGGATGGATTTTTACATGTCTATACATTCGACAGTTATGATGAGGATCCTCAAAGTTAAAAAATGCTACAAAATAATGCAAAACGTGTTAAAAGATGTGAGTAGGTCGTAAATGATCAATCATCATACAACCTCTCAAGGAGGAGACCTTTATTGGTCTCAAGGAGGAGAAGAGCAAAACAGCTTAACAATTTTGGACATTAAATTAATACACTTGCAGTGGAGAAAGAGTTGGAAGCGAAGAGTTTAAAAAATTCTCTGACAAAGTAAAAGTTGAATTCATATGGGTTTAAATTTAAACCCTCTAGTCTGCTTTCGGTTTAGGTACTTTTTTGCAAAGTTGAGTGGAGCCAATGAAATGCAAGCGCAAAACTATAACCGGTCAAAGATATCTTTTACATTACTCATCGTCACATTTTACGACGAATAGGCTCAAGTGATGTTGAGTCAGAGGAAAACCATTATTGACAAATTTTTGGCAATTTTGATGCATACACACACGATATTCACGGCTAAGAACAAAAAGTAGTATTGCCAATAAGGCAAAATAAGACAATAAGACATTAAGAAGGTTGCATATAGGCTTCAGACATCAATAAGCTGTCGCAGTTACAGTCAGTGAGTGTTATGCTAAAAAATTGATGGTATGATGAACATTGATAGCAAACCGTGTTTGGCTTTTTGTGAATTTGCTTCAATAAACTCACTGTCTTCATATAAAATTCATTTCCAATCCAATTGCAATAAAACATTTTCGGACAGCCCAATATGAAAGTGAATGTAAATGCCATTTTATGATTTTGGAAATCGATTATGTCAGCCCAGCCATAATCATTTCATGTTACGTTTGTCAGCTAAAATTCAAGAAAATGGTTTCTGGAGCCAAAATAATTGAAGTAGTTGCATTATTATTACTACCTATCCATATCCAATGAATGTTATAAAACTTTTTTTCTATTTTTACCTTCCCACACATAACCAAAGTTGCAGTTAATAAATTGGTCGAGTACTATATTGAACCTTCAATTAAAGTATGACCTTTTATCCTGGAATATCGATTCAACTATCTACCAGAATTCTATTTAAATTCTTTCTGGTTGTTTTAGATTTGTATCAGGATTTTATGCTAATTCTTTGAAAGCAATGAGAATTGCAAGTCGTATTTACTCACAAAAATGTACATTGATGAACCAATTTAATGCGGTTAGAAAGAAAAGAGTAAAGCCCGTATAAATAAAAATTACCTAGGTATATATTTACTTACGTGGAGCATAAAGTTCTTGTACTGTATAAAACATCCAAGATGCTAAATTTTAATCTGATTCACATGCGCACGTCAAGCAAAAGCACACCATTTACTACATTTACCAAAAACTGCTCAATTCACTCACAACAACAACGATAACAACACTACTTACAACTTAGTCTTATAATTTTTTTTCACATTAAAAGCACAAAATTCGCACACGGCACACACTCGCCCAACTTAGTTCATCACCAAATCCAATATAGAAAAAGATAAAGATATTATTATATCGACCATACTATTATTATCATCTTAATAAGCAGACCTATTTGGCAGTTGGTTTTAGCAGCATTTGCCACGTCTTTTGTTGTAGCAACATGATAGTTTGCAGTCAAAATATAAAAAAAATTTCTTGGTTACAGCGACGACCGTACCACCACAGGAGGACTATATGTATATGGAGTTCTCTTAGTACTACTTGCAAGAGAAACAGAGTAAGCACGGATCACGCACAATATTAGTAAAGTGCACAATATCAGTTTGCACTAGAGAACAATAATGATTGTAGAGCGATAGTACAATGGTGTTTAAAGTGTCTATTTATTATATTGTTTTTAGAGATGGCAATTTTTGTATCCGTTCTGATTTAGTCATCATCAATTAGATTTTGCTAAACGCCACCATCAATGCATGCTGTTTGGTTGATGGTGCTGCTGTTGTTGCTGCGACTATCAGGAGAAGATAATGTACAATGTACATTGTTAACTGCCTTGCACTACAAACACACAAAATATTATTATGGCTTTCTGTATATGTTTTATTTGCAGAGGAGGGTATGTATTTAAAAAAAAGTGTAAATGTATATGTATGTGAAGGAGAGGATTTTACTTTGTTGTGTGTGAGTACCATACGCCTAGTCTCCTAAAAGAACCTCTTAATTTCAGGACAAGACACTCTCATAAGTGAAGTGCAGTTGTGGTGGGATAGAGTTTTTGTTGCTGTCTGGCAGAAAAAAGAAAAAGTTCTATATCCGATCCCCTTTTTTGTTAATGGAACGTGTATACCTAAACGCATCGATGCGATGTACCTACTACCTATGCATGCATTTTTCTCACTATAAAGCTTGCTTTCAGAGAAAAGAAGACACATTAGCTCTAGTTTTGTAGGCATGCACACACATATTATATTTTTGTATTATGTGCAAATGAATGATGTATATGAATGTATATGCTGTGTGTGTGTTGATGTAGAGGGACGGACATTTTTATGCGTGGTATATAGAAGTACATAGATGCCAAAACACGAGCCAAATGAAACTAAAATCAGACTGAAGCCAACTCTGAGAGAGGCAGACCTATTATTTTTATATAGAGACTCGCTCTCCGCTTTGAGAAATAACCAGCCAGCCAGAGAGAAAAGGCATTCTGCACTGGGTAAAGAGTAAACTTGCGCTTACATGTGTGGTAAAGAACAGAGTGTGTACATTTTCCTATTTACTTATTCAAGTCTTGGTGAAATATGTATGGTTTTTTCTCGAATAAGAATACAAAGCAGAGAGAGAGAGTCAACAAGAAGAACGTAGAAGATAACTCCATCTGCTGCTCCATCATCATCACCTCCATTAGTTTCTTCCACATTTGAAGAGTTGTACCATAGGATATTTTCTATACATGCATATATCTCTCTGCCTTTTGTGCTTTGCAAGACGATCAGGATGTAAAGCTCACAAAGACACAGTTAAATGAGTTTGCATATATACATGCATAATGTAACAATGTAAACTACTCCGCTCCTAATGTATCTTCATGGCTTATATACATGTCTTCATTTCTCACAGGCAACAGCTCGCAGTTGCAATTTGTGACTTGTAGTAATTCTTCTTTGGTAATTCAAAGCCTGTCATGCCTCTGTGTGACTGAGCAAAGAAGTCAACAACTAGGCATAAAGCTTCAGTTCATCTGCTTTTCGCTGCCTCTTGCAAAGGCAGATGTAGCCAGTGACTCTGCATGCAAGAAGAAATACGGAAAAGCAAGCTTACACTGTTTTGTGGAAACTTTGCATGCTTTCATGACTGTATTTGTAAGGAAAATTGGATAAAACAGGATTGCAACATTTTTTCCTTGAAAAAGGAAAAGCGACAGGGAAAGTTGTCCTCTACGAAATGTTTGAGTACACGTAAAATGCATGTGTACCCGGGTAAAATTATGACCTTCCCAAACACAATGAACAATGACGTGTTTCTCATTGGATGCATGAAAGTAGTCTACAAAATTATTGTGGAAAAACATGAAAATGGAAAATACCTTAGAATTACTAAAATATTATGATTTGTATGATGTTTTTTGTTTTGTTTTTTATGTTAACCTGAACATATTAATTAAAGCAACGTGCATGGTGTATATAAATAATGCTAACAATCGTAAGTATGCTATATATACTTTCTTTTGACGTGAGGGATGATGTGTAAAATTTAACATTAGCAAGGATGCATGCAATACATTTGACCTTGTTTTTTAGAATTACATTTCAGCCTATCGGATGCTCCTCATTATTCCATGACTGGCAACTAGTAAATGATAATATGCACAATCATTTGCCTTTTTTATTTGAATAGTGGTCATGTATTTTGTATTTTGTATTTGTATTTTGAAACCCATGTATTTTGCCCATCCCTGCCTATCGGATGCTCCTCATTATTCCATGACTGGCAACTAGTAAATGATAATATGCACAATCATTTGCCTTTTTTATTTGAATTAGATGCGCAGAATTTGAAAAATCACCCACCACCGTTCAATGACGATCATTTCAGCAAATTTGCTATGGTTGGTATGCTCTTTGTTACGAGTGTTGCACCTTGGCTTGCACATTGTTACTGCGGTTTGTATATATAATATGCTATTTTATGCTAGTTCCTGTATTTTGTGGTAGAATTTAAAGAAAGAAATTCAATTTCACTAGATTTAATGTAAATTATGACACAAATCAATTACTGTTTCACACCTGCTATATATGTTGAGAAGTCAAAAAGTGACAATTTTACAACTCTCCAAATTGGGTAAGGTTTTATTTTCACCAAATTAAGACCGCTCAGATTCTGACAAATCTTTCACAGGGTCATTTCAAGGTGACACATACATTAATCGTATGATCCAATTGACATAATTTTGATTGGTACTCACTAGACCAGCCATCAAGTTGACATCCGGCATCAACTGGTCGCCAAACGAGTGGTCATACCATGATTTAGTAGAAAAGACGAGACATTAAGTATGGCGAGAAAATATATACATTTACACCTAAGTAATAAGTTTGCAATAAGAGACGGCCATAATTGCGTAGTTGCTGTAAGGAATTATAAACACATTACGCTACGGTACGTTCAAGGGAAGCTGACTTTGCCGAAAAGGCTGTTTCCAGGTGCAGCGGCATCGTCTGAGCTAAAGTAATCCTTCCATAATGATTCGTACACTGTAATGTTAACTTCGGTCTTTCCATCCTGTTAAAAATACACCCATTGTAAAGTCGTCATACTTCATGCCACGATTAAAGTAATAAAATGATATAATTTTCTTCAGAATCTCTTTCAGGAACTTACATTGGAGATCTTGTTAAATGCATTTTTTGATTCTTCAGCACCGATTCCAAAAGTCTGGCAGACGTTTGTGAACTCCTCTACGTCAATGCTTCCATCACCTTTAATGGCACAAAACACAAATATAATTATTGCTCGCACCCAAAGCACGGGAAATCGTCGGATCGGGGTATGAAAAGTTCATGTCTTTTGCAACGCCGTTGTAAGAAGAGAATTTTGGTTCATTGTAAACCACATGGGGTACTGTGAGACGTATGCTTTTTTAGCAACTTCCGATAAAATGAACGGTATTTTTAGCTGTTGGACTACTGTTAACAAATTTGGGAGATGAGCGGGTTTTGTATATACACTTCCGTTGCAGAAGAGTGGATAACTTTTCATGCCCCTGGGATGGATGTATGTATATGCTAACATTAAAAACTTTTTATAATAATTATTTTTTGAAAACAACAATTAAAAACCTTACCAGATGTGTCTTGCAGCTTGAACATGAAGTTCATGTACAGTTTCTTCCATTCGTCCTGAAGAGAGAGAGAAGAGCTTAATACAGAAAATGCTTATTATTTTAATGGAGGTAAGTATATTTATTTATTTACGTTAAGGGGCTGAGCCCACATAGTAAGCCATTCCTCCCGACTGACCTATTAACAAAAGTAATTTACTAAATTAGCGGCAGAAAATCACAGGTGTAAAATCATTTCCAACGACTTTACTTACAACGTTGTCCTTGTTGGCATCGGCGAAGACCCTCAGTTTGTCCCAAATGTCCAAGAATCGATCACTGACATCCTTGTAGTTGGCATCTCCTTGAGCATAGCCACGGATCCTGGCAATGTTCTATCATGACAAAGAGAAAGCAAAGTCGTAACACACCTCACACCAATCACTAAAGTTTCTTTCACCTAAAAATGTCCAATCCTTCTCACCTCAATTGCCAACTCGAAGTCGTTCTTTTCGATGGAACCATCCTTGTTGACATCTGAAGAATGATAAAAACACAATTTTCGCTTTAAAACCTACATTTCACCAAGAATCGCCACACTGAATTTTTAAAAATGTAATCCATGTAATGCACAAAATTCACCAACCAAAGAAGGTGTCGAAGACGTAGTTGAGCTTGTTTTTCCGGAGTTCAGAAACCATCTGAAGAGAGAAATTAAGAAAAATAATCGCGAAATTAATTCACTTTATAAAGTTTTCAATGAAGAAAACAACTGAAAGCAGTTTTTGAAAAAAAATGTTTCTTTCAAGAAACTTCACCTTTCCCTTGTATTCTTAAACCTCTGGGGTAGTGTGCGAACTTTACTTTGTGAGAAAAGTAGGAATGAAAATTGAGCTCACAACTAAAGTTGCCCACACTAACTGAAGTCTGCTAATGGAATGGACCTGATTTGGGAAACAATGAAACGTTTTTTAAGAAGTTGAGCTGGAACTGGCTTCGACTTGGGAGACCTAAAATAAACTTCTCAACCGACCTATGCATGCTTTAGCTATTTATTTGTAAAAATTTAGCTAGCTTGCCTGATAATACTATTGCTTGAGCATTACTATATTTGCAAAAAAAATGTGTATAATATTGTATTAGGCTGCAGTTAATCCTTCTGCAGCTCATCATGATCGTATAATAACGGTAATACTTTCTCTCTGCGTTTGAATACATTAATGTGTATGGATTGCAATTTAGAGGATATCCGATTTAGAGAATATATAAGAAGACAAAAAAGTTGATATCATCGCATAGTTGTTTTATAGATGAGTACACACATACATACAAGAAGAGAACACCGTTCAATTTCGTTTTTTCATCAAAGTCCTTCGTTTGATAGATCACGCTTTTTCCTAGCCATTTTTTTCTTTCTCCTTTGTGTTTTGAGTTTTCACGTCTTGTAGACTAAAAAGAACCGTCAATACCTACTTGCAGAGCAATTATGCTCAATTACAATACATTACAAATGCCTATATAAATAGCAATAATAAGCAATTTTAAAACTATTGTTCCGCAGGTTGTTTTTATGGGATTATCTTTATACTATGGGTCGTTAAATGGTAGACAGGATCACAACTGTGTATATAGTTGGGTAATAATATTATAAGCAACCGGATTTTCTGGTGGCCGAAATTCTTCAAAACCCGGGTGGCACACTTCGCCTTTCGCTGAAAAAATGAACCCTTGAATAGTCAACCTTCATCGTAAAACACAACCATGCAGCCTTTCTTAATCAGTTTTAATCACCAAAAAATCCGCGTGCCCAATAATAATACTTTCATTCCTCCTATAAATGTGATTATATAAATTGTGCCATTAGCAAAGCATGCAAATTTTTGGGATAACCGATCCTCATTTCATTACTTACTATCACGATCATCATCAAGAGATGGTTCAATTACATGGATCTGAAAAAAAACGAACAGATATTCCTCTACATATACACCTTGCCATATTATTCCGAATGTGAAGACTGTCGTCTCCTTTCGTTGACAATTCATAGGTACGCTCTAGTTTACATGCCACACGACAGTGTGCAAACTCTCCTGACTGACATCATTTTCGCAAATAATACACACATAAAAGTGCCGATAGCACCAGAACAACAGCAGTAGCAGCGAAAAACGCCAGCTACTTTTGTCATTTTAGTAATATCATCACTACATCGTTTCCTGTACTCATATGAATGAGAGCATTAAATTTATTTATATTTATAATATTCTTTTTAGTGGACCTGTCTGTCTCTCCGAGAAATGCCAACGAAGAATAGAACTCTCTCCTCTCGAGAGTTCCATCAAATTCTATGAGGGCAGGATGAGAACGCAAATAGTCTAAAGTAGTAATTAACGGATTTGGTTTAGTAGAGGAGAATGGATGTAATGTGTCGAATCAAGCAACCTTGGTTCCTTCTCTAGCACCTTATATTATTTACGTGAATAGGCACGTTAAAAATATCAGGATTGTAATAAACATGCATATAATTTCAATTTCAACATGTGAATTTAATTTTTTGAGGGTGATCACACCAAGCGGGCCGGCAACTGTAAAAAATGTGGCAGAGCTGCGTATAATAATGTTCTTGGATATTCTCTATATTGTATATTCTTGGAACGGTGTGCATGCATTAAATTTCTTTAAACTGCAGTAGCAACGCGTAGAAAGAAACCTCAAAAATGTACATTCCTTCTCTCTATAATAATGAGTTATCCGAATCACAAAACTCGAAATTACCTTGTTATGTGATACAATGCCATGTCTCTCTGGTCGAGAGGACATGACAAACCAGAGAAAGAAGAAAGACAGACAAGCTCGCGGAATATGAACTTTTGCTACTGAAATTAAAGTGGATAATAATATCTTGACTCCTGTAGGAATCTTCCTTTGGTCGTGTGTTATTTTCCACATTATATTATTCCATTTCACATTTTCCACCTTCACCATTTCTACATGTGCATATACATATATGATATAACCAACAACGCGACATTGAGACTAGGATCCGCTTGGACGAAAAAGGATATTTAGCTATTGTTTCTCTATTAGATAGAGGAACATTATTAAAAAAGAAAAAAAAGAAAGTATGGTTGAAATTTTTGGTTGGTGCCCGAAACGCTAGAACCCAAAGGCAATTGTGGCCTTCTCCTGTAATAAAATCGACGGGATGCATTCCACTCCGTAATTTTTTATCTTTTTGAAGATCATTGGGTTTGATTCAGTTCGATAAAATACGGCACCAACGATATCAATAATGGGGTTATCCATCCTCATCCACACATCTTAAATTTTAAGGTTTCTTATCTGCTGTTGTGCAAGCCTTTTTCGAGTAACCTGTCAGTGTGTCAGTGTTTCGTTTTGCCCGGGTGTGAAGACGAACCAAACGACATAAATCGGGACAGGGACAGTTAAGAAAAAAAGTGACACTATCGCCGCTAGAGAAAAGCTCATCAGCAAAAGAAGAAGCAAGGAAGATACTGGCAATTAGAAAAAAAGCTGCTTTGATATAAATATCATGCAAGGAAACTCCACAGGAGCAACAGGAATGAGCGTATGGGCTGGGACTACAAGATGTATCCACTAAACAACAGCAACTTCATGAGCTTTTATAAAAAAACAATGTTTGATTTCGACTCGTCACATCACACTACTTTACTCGGTTTAGATATATTGATGACGCTATAATGCATTTAGAAAAAAACCTGCTGCCTGTACAATAAGCTTTACCATAATGTTTTTGGCTCTTTCTCAGCAATAAATCTTTTCGGGGGACCTTGAATTCGTGGGCAAAGTTAGTAGCATGATTAAAGACAATTTTTTTCTTGTGTAGTGTGTTATGTTATATGCTACAGACCGTACCAACATCGTGTTCTGTATTCTTTGTTTTTGGCCGATGATCCTTTTTTTATTCGCTTTTCTGTCATCATCATCATTCAGATCGATAAAGTCTATGAGATTTTAACAGGAATATAAAGAGCACTTTGGAAAGTTTGAATTTCACTTGAAAAACATTTCATGTCATCATCATGTGTATATCGTCATGTAAGGGAGCAAACGATTCCTATAAAAAGGTTATCAGGTTTAATTAAACATTGAACAATGCAGTCAGTCACAGTTTTTAGCCTACGCATTATCTAATGTTGCGTTGTGGTCGTCGATGATAATGCATTACAACGGCATGGAGGAATAATGGCATATATTGTGTAAACTCGTGCTAATTTAATGGAGTTTTTTTCTTTCGAAATTGTATAAATCACTGCTGAGAAAATCAAGCATAAATTTCTGGTCTGTTGGCTGGCACGTTATAAATGAATCTGCGCAGTGTTGAATGAATACTCCCATTATTAATATGCGCTTAGTTAACTTCTTGCGTTTCCTTGTCAGTACGTCTGTCTGTCCGTTCGAAACGGACTGACCAGTTCAAATCTTATACTACTGAGGTATTCCCAGGGGGCTATGATGGGGACTACTAATTCAAGTTTCCTTCTTCATAACGTACGGTACGATTCATTTTAAAAACTATTTCTAAATCATGTAATTTGATTATACTTATATTCTCACGTTGCCCCATTGAGCAAGTAATTACGTGTACCCATATTTTCTTGCATTTACTATTCCGCTATTTTGCATAAACTTCGTACTAAACGGTCCACTCTCCAAAATCGGAATAGAAATTGCGAAAAACAACTTTTTGCAAGTAAGCAAGCTGCTTGAAAACAGCAAAATGTCAAGCTGTAGAATGTCAAACGGTAAAAAATAGGAGAAATGCGTTTGTTAAAAAATCAACTCACCATTATTAGGAAGTGATTCGTGGAAATCTATGACCCTAGCAGCCAGCAAGTAAATGGGTTTTGGTTCATTTCACCTGTATCATTCCATGCATCTTTTGGATCTTTTGACTAATGTCTGTTTTTGAAACCCTGAAAATAAAATGTCGTATTTTTAGACTGTCTGATTGTGATTTATTTCCGTCTGGGCTGGATTTAGACAGGAAATGTGACAACATTGTCCTATTGTACGATTCCCAGGGGAGAATAAAAGAGTAACAATGACCCAAACTGCTGAAGTGTGATATAGAATCATCAGAGCAAAAAATGCATAGCAGACTATCGACTATCTCTACACACGCTTGTCATCAAGATAAAAAGAGATTTCCACCTTTTACCAGATAAGTGTCAGACAATAAAGTATTCATTCATTATGCAATTTACCTTTTTTCTGTATATAATTTTTTATGAAAAGAAATTGATTATTAGGCAACATAATATTATATTCACGGAAAAATATTTTTTAATTTTGAGCTTTTCATACTGTTCATTTAACAAAATTTATATGGTCAATCATTTTTTGGAAATCATTGGAAAAAGATTTTGACCAATAATTTAGTTAGGAACATTTTGAATAGTGATTTCAGTAGTTTTGATGTTGTTAACTCTCATACTGTCTACGCAAGTAATTTTCCTGTCAAATGGGAATCCAAATGGTTGCTTGTCTGGGTTGGTTCCATGCAAGTTGCCACAGTAAGACAAGGAGTTGTCAGAAGAGTCGACGTAGTGTTCAGCGTGGAAATCGTGTTCGTGGTCAGAGAGAACAACGATGAGCTTGAATTTCATACCCTCAGGCTTGCCCTTGGGGAGAAGGAGACCGTGTGGAAGACCACAATGTCTGACCTTTTTGTCAACGTGGTAGTCGTGTTTTCCGGCAATGGCTTCATTAACTTCCTTGAGGAGCTCCTTGAATCCCTTGCGGTCGGGGATGGTGACAGAGGAGGCTTCACTGGAGCGGCGGATCACGTTCTAAATAAAATATATCATAAATTGAAAAATCTCTCAGAAATGATTAAAATAGCTAATCATTATGGTATTGGCTGAATTAAAAACCTACCTGGCCAGTTTTAAGCTTAATGATAAACTTGTCCAATTCGATAACTTCCCATCTCATAGTGTCCAAAGTATTTTCTTCTCCGTACCAGTTGTACTTGGGAGCAATAAAAATTCTAGCTACTGCGGTCTTCTCAGCATCAGAATGGGCGGTGATGACATATTCGAAAGGTTCGTGAGACAAGCGGCGTACCTTGGCTTGAATATCAACATCCTAATTCAGATAGAAAAACACATAGATATATTTTTCTTGATTCTTCATATACACATATGTGTAGCTTTCTGCAAACATACTTTGCTTTCAAAGTTCAAGCCACTTACCTTGACATTCTTTGATGAGTCCAAAGCATTGGTAAGATCAAAGTAGAAGTCTTGGAAGTAAGTGACAAGGGTGTTGGGTGCGGACGCCTTGCTCTTTCCAATGACCTTAACAGCATCAACGCTCACACCTGGGAGTTCAAGTTCTCCCTATTTAAATTAACAAAATAAAACTTTCTAAACTTTGATTCTTAATAAAATTTGTTGTATATTGAGATGCATGAATACATAACGTAAGCTTACGTGAGTGTAAGGAGGAAGCATGTCCTTGTGTTCCTTGATAATATTGTCCATGTACTTGTGAAGACGGAAGAATGCAGGGTCACGAGTAGCAGTTTCGAAATGTTCGAGTACACTAGGTTTCATCTATTTGTAAAAGGTGACGAAATTATTTAATGCAAGTCTCGATGTCTTTGTACCATGAAACAAAATCATGAGTCGTGAGTTTATGCTTGTTTGAATTCCACTTACAGCCAAACTTTCCAAGGGGGTCCGTGACACGAGAGAGCATAATGTGGGCATAGTTATGAAGGCTTCCGTAGAGATGAGGGTTGATGGAATCGGCGGAAGATTCAATGAGATTTCCAAGAATGTTGATACCTTCAGTTCCGTTGATACTGATCTTGTGCAATTGCGTCTGTTTAGAAATGAAACATTAGGTTTAAATAAAATGTTGAAAAGTAGGCTATATTCCATAAGAATCAATTCATGTTGTCTTCGATAAGTAAAAGAAAAATTTAATCGTTTCCTTACATCCATAACGAACCCAGCAGCAATACTCTTGCGGATGCGGCTCTCGATCTAAATTGAATTAATTTGTTATGAAAATCTTAAACTTTTTGTTTGACATTTTTATAAACTCCAAAACTGTGATGGAATTGGATTTTATCTAAATTATAATTATCGTAATATGTTATATGAACCTGTTTCATATCGTTGACAGTGAGATGTGGCAAGTCTTGGAAATGCATGTTGTCGGGACGGGAGGGGAATTCATGGCCGGTTTTGTATTGAGCTTTTGGCACAAATCCTTCTTTCTATTAATGAAACAGAAAACATGCCAGGTAAAGTTTTCAGTACTCATATTTAACTTTTTACTTTAATTTTGAAAATGCCTCATTGCAAACTTACGATAGGCTTGTCCCAGTGAAGTGGGTGAACTTCGGGCAAGTTGTTGGACAATCTTTCAGCATCGAAACGGGCAGAAAGTTGATGATGCATAAAATACCAATTAGAAAACGAGTACATTAAGAGATTGACATAGTACAAGGGAAAGTGGACAAAAAGATCTAATGATCTCACCTTGCCCCAATAATTGAAGTATACATTTCAGGAAAGATACCTTTTTCTAGGTGAGTCAATGCAGAGCCAGTGGCAACTGCAAAGACAAGGACAAGACCAAGAGCTAACTTCATGTTTAACAGACTTTCGCTCAAATCTCTACTGAAAGTCAGACCAACATAACTCGTCCAGCACGTCCAGCATCCTTTTATACCTAAAAAAATTATCTATATTCCAAGCTCAATAGCAAAAAGCGTACAGGATTACATACATTATGATGCTTTCTATGTTTAATTACTAACAATAATTAACATAAATGTGATACAGCATTATGAACAAGTTATATTTGTAAAGAAACATTAAAGATGCATACTCTGACTAAATGTCAAGAAAGATGCATAGTCAAGACAGTGATAGTGGCCCAGTACAGATTCGCAAGTATTCGCAAATCAATCTGTTTATGGAATGCGTAAGATTGTGGTACTTATTTATAAGAGATTGTTCAATCCTGAATACTTGTCACGTAGTACGTAGGCACTGCTTCCTGAAGAAAATTAAAAATAACATTTTAAATATGTATGTACCTAATAACCTAATACATATATATGAATTAAGTTTTTTAAATAACGAATCAACCAGGCTATTTTTGGTTGTAAAATGGACGCATAACAAAATTAATTGTTGTATTTCCCCAAATGCCACTCACGAAATGATTGTGGTACATATTTCATTTACGGTGTATATCACAATTATTTGGATATTATGATCCTATAATATTGTTCAACGAGGTCGATAAAATATGGTAGAGTACGTTATGTGGAATACTAAACCCCACTTCCAAACATCCATATATTTTTGTATATTTACGTGAAGAGGGTCAGTTTTTAGATACTTCCAGTACATTCTAAAATCCTACAGGTCCAATTTAGCAATTACTACGAAGCATGTCCATGTGTATCTTGTGAAGTACCTACCTATTTTCATGGATAACACCGGTCAGAACCCGAACCCGCTTGGCAACACGGTAGGCACTTAAAATAAATTAGAGACTTTGTATTGAATATGAAAGAGCGCTATTCACACCGAATGGTGGACAGACATACATAAAGATGACCCTAGGGGAATTATCTAAAACATTTTCCATGATGCCATTTGACCCATTATTCGGCATTTAAGCAAGTTATCTACAAAAAATTATGTGCACTCATTATCATTTGGGGTAATCTATTTTTGAGTTGCAACTAAACTGTCGTTATTTTTTAGCTAATCATAATCAGTTCATGGTTGCAATCTACGTGATCACCAACATGTCAAGTTCATACTACAAGCCATGCGGATATGCTTTTTTACTCTGCATGCTAAAAGCCGGCCGGTATTTAGATTTTTCTGCTGAAATCACAAGTTGTTTGTCAGAATGGAAAAGTTTAAGTGTCACGATAACAAATAATATTTTAAAATACTTGACCGCCAGGGTTATCGAAACGCAAGCAAGATTTGAAGAAAGTATCTTAATAATAATAAAAAGAAGAAGAATGTAGACTGTGCGTATGTTCCTCTGCATTCGTTTGCATATATTATACTGTTTCATAATATTTATGGTCAATTCTTTCTGGTGATAATTTTAAATGACGATACGTGACTGGTGACATGCATGGATGCGTTGCATGATTTTAAGGGGTGTCTAATTAATCAAGAGGCAAATTAAAGCATCGCTTGTGTACAGTAATCCTTGATCAACTTGAATGAGCATGTCATAAAATCCTTATGAAATTGTTGGTTTATCAGGTAAATTTTGAGATTCGCTTTAGAAAAAGGCTTAAATAACAACAGATTCATACCTTTTTCTGTACATTTGACACCACATATTATATACATATAAAGTATCTCATGTTAACTAAACACCCTTTATTTGTTTCTCTTGTTATGAAATACTATTATGTTGCTACACATAGTTCAGTTTCTCCGTGAAAAAGTTCTGGAAAGTTCTTTATGGAGGTTGCAATCGTTATAGTCATGAGTCATGAAAACATGTTCTTTTATTTAAAAAAAATCCGACCTATCCCATATTTTTTCATTATCATTACTGACGTGACAGACTACGTGTATGTAGTACAGAGTAGTTGCA
>JAHZMV010000543.1:0-13607 GCA_027743765.1 Coecobrya sp. COE2
TTCTTCACATCTCACCAAGAGGGGATGTGTCAGTGCATTATTCTGGAGCGAAATTTTCCAAAAGTTTCCAGTGGTTTCATTTTACAACATGCACTTTATCCCATTTCATCTTCCGTTCTCTTTTACGACATTCTAACATTTAATCATCAATGTAGCTGAGTTGAATAATGTGCTATAACACTTGCATAAGTCTCTTTCTCGCTCGGGATAATTCATTTGTTCGTTGGGTCGGGAAATGTTTTTATTTTATGTCGCTCTCATGGACAGAACAAAGCTGGGTACAGATTTACGTTGATTCGAATTCACAAAAAGCATTTCGGAAACACTTACTTTCATCGTGGAAATGTGTTTTGTAAGCATTCAATTCAATGAAAGTCTACTAGTCAAAATATTACTACATGTATTTCGTTGATTTACTCAGAAAAAGACATCATCCAATTTAATGGTAGGTATACTAAAGAAGGAAGAAGTTAAGATAAAGAAAATTCACGGTGGTATCTCCTGAGTCTTGACGTTTGTATGCTCTTTGTTAGACAACCATGTCATTCCAACCGGAATAAAATGTTTGTTTTGCATGACATTTGATATTATGAGTTTTGTATTTTTTATGAGCATAAGATAGAATACAGGCATTAAAACTTTATTACTTTTGTCACATTGATTGCAAATAGTGGTATTCCATGCAGAATAAATTTAGAAATAAGAAAAGGTAATAAACATCAAACGAGCAATAACCAGAGAACCTCTGATGACTACTGCATAGATAATCATGCAAATGGTTGTTTCACATTTATCTTATAAATTTTATTAGATTAAATGGAAACATGAAAAATAATTAACTTTTTATTATCCATTGGAAAAGGGAAAGTACGCAATCAATAAATATTAACAACGTGACTATTGCCTAATATTTTGGTATTGGGAGTAAAATTACGATGTAGGAAGAACAAAGAACAGAAATTAATAATTATTAGGTTTGATATCCAAAATGTTACATGTTGATTTTATTACCATTACATCAGTAATAGTACCTATTTCATAATACCCTTTTATGTCACCGATTCTATTTACTTGTTTTGCGAATCCTTCAGGGCTGGGAATATAAGTGATAAGCTCCAGGTAAATAAACTACCTAATAGATATTATAGGTTTTCATGTTTATTTAAGCTTAAATGGTTTGTTATGACTTACGGAATGCTAACAACATCGCACGTTAAAATTTACAGTATTCAACGTGTGCATACGAGCCATTTTTAGTGAAGAAGTTGTGAAAGTGACAAGTGCTTACTTTCTTCGTGTAAACATCGTTGACCAACTTTCTTCCCGGTTTGAATTGGTTTGGTTCTAATATATTTGCTTTTGTAAATACTTTTAGTTCGGGTTGGGCAAATAATAAATCGAATTTCATGTATGTATAGATAATAATACACTGCTTCAGCATTTCAAACAACATACTGACTAATGGACTCTATACATTTCAAAATCAGGCAAAATACACACCTTAAAGTAAAATGCAAACAACAGATTTCAAACTGTTTCAACTGCTCTAATCTATTACGGCAATAATTTTACCAATGCGATTGCATTTTCAAGTCATGCAGCGACCAGTTTTATCGCTGGACTGGTATATGAAAGTGCATTTGGAATTTTCAAAACAATGCATACATTTTTACTAAAATTTAAATCAAATGAATGTATTCATTTTGAAAGGGACATAGTTGGGGTACATACTTGATCGAATCGTTTAACTTATTTGCATCAAAGTGAAAGTTTTCGGCTTGTGAAAAGACAAGTACACTATTCCTGCTCCAATTTGATTACATTTTGAACCTTGATTTAAATATTACGAAGTAATTTTGCAATTTATTACAGTTATCTGAATTAACCAGTGACAATAGGGGATCACCTCAGTTTGATAAAATCTATTAAAATAAATTACTCATTCGAGACAAGCAGTAAAACTATCTCCAAAACACGTATGACATACTTAATGACAACGAGTTTTGTATTAAACTCATGGTAAAAGTCAAAGAACGGTGAAATTAGTGTGTTAGTATCTTGTGGAAATGCCTATCAGCATTTATTATGTAACAGACGCGAAGCAAAGCTAGTTATTTCGTGCCGCTGCTCAGCCACAATGTTGGTTTTGGGAGTGATATTGAAAATGTAACAAAATGCCATTTACTTGCAATTTCATTTCACCAGTATCAAACCGAGGAAAGGTAACAAATCAACAGGGACTTGGCTTTTCTCGGATCAGCCATGTTATTTTTTTCCTTCCTTCGTGTTTAATACAAGTTGACTTACTCACTTTTCTTTCTACTTCTATCATCACCAAGTAGCTCGAGCTCGATGATAGCAAGCTATATGGAAGCTGGTCTAGTCTGTTACATTTACACACACGCACACGTGCTTCTAAAAATTCTATCTGGATCAGAAAGTTTCCAGATGTTTATCCTTATCAACTGATATAGTACGTATACATTTTGGAGTTGGTAGCTGCTGACTCCTGTGATTTGTTGTACATTCATATGTATGCGGTGTTGTTGTTGAGATACATATGATAAAAGAGAAAATCCACCTTTCCCCATCATAATGCGTATAGAATGTACATGTCATACTCAAGTTAGATCCATACAATGGATTTAAGCAGAGTACAAAAAGGGGAAAAGAAGAGGGAAAGGTCCTGTCCTCAATTTCTAGGATGAATTTCTGTTATTGCTGTATGGCGAATCAGTCACGGTAATAAAAGCCGCAGTGCAAAGACTTGATTAAATAACGCAGCTAATATTCCTCAGGAAAGCTATTAACTTTTATCGAAACTCGAAACGGTGTTTTGTCAGGTAGGTTTGTTGGTTTGTTATAATAATGCACCTCAATAGCTGGACGTAGTTACACTGCTGCACACTCAAATCTAAATGTGCTTGGGTAACTTTCCTATCCTATCATATAGACACAAGGTGAACGGGTGGACTAGCAATTTCATCGACATTTATTATTTCAAAGTGTATTCCCGAAAGCCTTGTATATTTTCTAGCTCTATATGAAGCTTCATCCGTCGCATCATCCAATTCGATACAAAATACACATTTCTCGTTCTGGTTTCTGCATTTGTGGAATTCTGACATATAAAAGTAGTGGATAGTAGGGCAGTAGTGGTTGTGTGAAGTGACAATATAACTTTCACTTGAAACATTCTATTACCTTTATACATTCGCTATTGTCATTGCTATTTCATTTTGCACATCTTTGTCAATTACGTTATTTGATCCAGTCTTTAGCCCGCTACAAATATGATAAAAATATAAGGTTGAAGGTGTGTTCTCTCCCTTCAATATATTGCACTGTTTGGGCAAAATGGTAAATAACTCGTGGTGAATTTTTTGATTCCCAGTACCGCCATCATCATTACACCAAAAAATAAAAGGTGTAGAGGAAATATCCAGCACGCTCGTTCCATAATATTCGCTTTTTATACACAAACGATCCACCATTCACCTCTTTTTCCGCTTGCACTACAGTAATGTAACTTGAGTAGTAACTGTAAACATTGTCATCATCACACCAATAGTCTGTTACTGTTTCATACGTTCACATTACACACCCACGTGAAATTTCATCATAACCACAAAACTACTACGTTGTCTGTTCCACTTCTACTAAACGATGAAATTATTATAAAAATGGTACTACGAGTGGAAAAAGGAGCACTCATTACCGAAAAGGGGAATGGTGATACAGTTACAAATAATGATAGCGTTTCATGTTTTTCTTAGTGTTGTTTAGTACGTTTTCTGTCACATGTATCATCATCACTGGTTTCCTCTACTTTCTATACGTATTTACCTTAATAGCGGTACTGACAGATAGGATTACAACTTTCCCAATCTAAAATTAACTTTCTTGGTGCTCTCTCACTCTTCATTCCATACAACTCTGTGAGATTCTCTTCATTCTGGCACACTAATTACGTGACTATGTGCCTTCTTTTGTCCTAATTCAGCTAGCATCAAGCGTATACTGTATATCAAAGATTGTTTGAATAGGAGAAAAGAAAAGTTGTTTGTACATGCAATATTTTTGTTCCTTAAGTTCAATTATTGTAACATGCGCTTTATGTTAACTAATATAGATGTATTATAAATTATACGTTTGTACCATAAGTACACTTATATTACTATAGAGCATCATTATTTTGTAAACATGTAAATGTACCTACGTATACGTACATTGCAAAATAATGATCATTAGTAATGTGTAATCCGCTTTGTTGCTCAAATCAAAAATGTTTTGTCCAACAAAAAGTTAATTATTATTTTCTCTCTAATTTTTTTCACGTGTATTAAGAGATTCATCATCAGAACAGCTACTTCTACTACTTCCACCTCACTACTACATCACCACTAAGAAGTGCAAATATAACATGCACCAAGTTATTCCCACTTTCACCACTATACTTCTGCTAGTATTACCACCGACAATTTAGCGAATGCACCGGATCTATCTCTCTAGTCATCAGTGCCAACAAGGGCAGTAGCAAGCAAGCAACAACAAAAGCCAGTTTTCAGAGACTGACGATTCATCGACAAGTACTTCTACAACAACAACAACTACTTACTCAACCGATTGAACGAAAGGCCTCTCAATTCCGTCCTACCACCATCACCACCTTTTCTTCGTCTCCTTCCACGGCACTATAAATAGATATATCTGACAAAAACACACATTTGTAGTTACACCACCAGTAGTAGTATCACTCTTATCACCTCTTCTACTCCTTCTACAACAACAGCTTGTGTAGCTGGACGAGAAAGAGTTCTCTTGCTTCCTTTTTTCTCTCAGTTTCATTGTAAAAAGTAGTTCGAAAGTTATACTGACAGACACATAGACAGCAACAGACATTTACAGTTAGGATCAATGCAACTACTACCATCAACCTGTATAGTGTTATCTCCTATAGATTATTCAATATTAGTATTTGCATTTGCATGTTGAAACAGAAAGAGTGACATGAAATTGTTCCACTTATCTGCTTGTAAGCAAACAGCAGGTGGCAGATGTCAAAAAAGTAGTTGTTGATGTGTTCCAGAAGGAATAACTTCGCATAACTTGGATCGCGAGAATGGTGAAAGTTACGCATATAAAGCACGGTGACTTTGAGAAATAGGAAAGAGTTTGTTCTTTGCTGACAAAAAAGCTACCATGCAAATTAATATTTTAAAATGAACCTCTGGTTTGATTGCACAAGTACTACTGCTACTCTGTAAAAAATGGAGTTACCAAAGTGCAAGGATCATTACACCTTACAGTAAATCGGCCGTCGTGTTACTAGTCACTCATTACATAATAGTAGCCGGTTCTAGCGGCCTATAACACATATTATAACTATTTGGTGAAACTGAACAAACAAAAAATAGTTAAGTCAGAATGTTTGAAATGGTAATATTATTTGATGAGAAGTTTGGAGCTATTCCCCCTATCGCTCAGACAATTTGGGGGTACATGACACTGATTAGTTTCGTCATCAGCGTTGTTGCCTATGTATGGTTGGGAGATGAATCAGATCCGGAACCTGACTTTCATCGTCGTCGTAATCGTGGTGAGCATAAAGATTGAAGTGAAGAGAGAGAAGACTTTTTGTGGGGTGACACGAGTAATATACCTCTTGTTAGTTTAAAAACAAACGTCTGCTCGATATACCTCAAAATATACTACTTTGCCAATCTCGGAGGAACTAATGAAAAGCAGTAAGGGTCTCCAGAAATAAATATTATTATTAATACATAAAATGTGCAAATGTTTCTCTGTCTGAGTACGTTTTATTTATTTATTCATTTCTTTTAGAAAAAATAATTCTTATATAAACCAGGGTCTGAACTTTATAGAATGTCAAAATATTTATCGATCGTACAATAATATTAATAGTCATTAAGTTTGTGAAATTTAAATGGACATTTGAGTATTTAATTAAATTGTTCAATATTATATGATTACCAAATGAGAAGTTTTTTTTAAAAAACCTCAGTCTCATCTAACAAAGAAAGAAACTATAGCTGATTTACGTTCTTAATTAACTGCTGTGCTCTGGAACTCTGCAACAGTTTTTTTCAAATTTTCTGTTGATGATTTTATTTTTTTATATTTTAATGACTAGAAATCACGAACTTATTTGAAATGTTTTCATCTAGTACCAATTTTTTAAACGTTTGATTATTTCCAAGTAAAATTGAATGTTTGTGATTTTGACATTTGGCTGGCCAACAAGACACAATAGTGATTTCATTTTTATGTTTATTTTTTAGACTGTTTAGATCCCTTCATAGGATATTGCTTGCTGCCCTTGGAACTGATTCCAGTGGGACCTATTACAAATTAAATTAATAGCTCCTCTCTTTCTAACAACTTCAACATTATTTCCACACGATCCGACCAGGTCATGCATGCTGGCGTAGTCTCGCGTAATTTGGTATGTTCACTAGAACTTTGGTAATAATTTTATATTTAAAAGTGGATGTTTTTGTTCGTGTGTATTTACATAATAAAAATAAATGTATGTATGTCGTTCATGTTGGCGTTGTCTATCGGAGAAAATAATTTGTATCAGATCATGTTTTGTGTACGTTAAAGAATATCATGAGTCGCGATGAGTATTAAATATTCTACTAACATTTCAGTCAGAGGAACCCTGTGATGGCTGTGATTAGTTATATAAATTATACAGATTTATATATGTTATGTACTAAATATGTGTGTCATGTCATTTGAAGCGTGTGTAGATCTGAACAAATTTGTGCATTGGTATCAGAGTTGCTTGCCAAAGTAGATGTTCTGTGATTTGTGTTGTTATTCATGATGCAACCTTTGCGACCAATTAGTAGCCCTATTCGGATTAGTAAATAGTATTATGTATATCATATCTATACATTTAATAGTTCGTCCTTTTTAAGTTTAGTTTGTTTGGTGCATGATAACAAGATTTTTCTGATCTAGTATATAGAATCCGTTTGCAATTAATATAGACCCATTGATTATTTATTATTTAATTTAAACATGCCAAAGAGGAAAGTTGGCAAAAATGAATGAGTTTAATGCAATAAGGAGTAGAGTAATACTTATATACGAATGTAAACAAAGGAATGCGTACACCCCATCAAAGTTGTAATAGGTCAAATATACATATTATACGACGATGGTGAAAGGAGAATCTGCTATTTACTGACTGGAGTACTTATACAAGTACTTTGAAATCATCAAGTTTGTCTGCAAGGTATATCCATCTATTCCATTATACATTCCGTATTATTTCTATTTATGGTAATTATACAAAATGTGTATGAGCTTTTCTTTGCATTTGGCGAAACACCATGCCTAATCCACAATACCTTGCCTGATTTGTTAGGTGAATCATTGTTTTAATTCAGGCATCACATTAATCTGTAGATCAAGAGCTCAACGTCTCTTGATTTTCAGACAAACGGTCAAATACCTTGGGGCCATGGGGAATGGTAAGATTTTGCACATGAAAACGACATTTTATATATGACGGCTGCGGGCTTAATGGAAAGCAAATAATATTTAGTGCACATTTTCCATCATGCCATGTGACGACTAATTACAAACAAACCAAATGACGATTAGAGTATCAATTTTGTAAAGTATTTTTAACCACTGTGCTATGCTTGGGCTGCTTACTTGCTTGAATTAGGAACAAACCCCTTTTCATCACACACATCTTAAACGAAAAGGAGTAATGCATGTAGTAAAGTAACCACCATCTCAATTTCTTGAATGAGTTGTAAAACAGTTACACTTATAAAATATATGCCTTTCTAAGCATAAAGGTCATGAAGTACTGTAGAATCCACATTGTAGATAGTATACTCTATATAACAAATTAATTAGCTAATATCGTACTTTGAACTTGAGTAGTAATTAATAATCCGTCGTATCTCAAACTATTTAGTATTCTAGTATTTCACCTGAGGGACAGTTTTCCTCTGGACAATTAGTCTTAAATGTCTGTTTTCTTTTTGGGTGTTCATTTTGCGTTACACTTTGTCCTTGATGTTGACAATAAGCCTAGAGGAGAAATGAGGGCACGGGCGGTAAAAGATGGAGTTGGAGTACCGTCAGTGTCCTCAGCATACAAACTTTTTTCTTTGCTCTGTTGTGTTGTCAATTTGCATTTATTAAAAACTCCCTCGAGCGTATAAGACGTTGTGTCAGGAAGTTTCGTGCAGAAATGATGAACCATATATTATACATTTTCTCTTTCCTAGTATTTTACACTTGCACAACCGCGACCAACTGTCGTCTATGGTGAAACAACATCGCATATTTTTCTGTAACATCTAGCGACACAGTCGTTGTATTAATTTTACACTTGAGATTTATAATTTTAACTCTAACCATACAGCTTGTGGGAAAACGCTCCACGTTCCAAGACACATTTGTTTCTGTAGATATAAAATATTGTGTGGTACATAACTAAACGCGAGAACCAAACCAATACAGTATGCGCACTTATAAACATGTATCCATCTCAAAATTTTTATTACACTGCTATTGTCAGTGATCCTGAGAACAACAGGGAAATGTTCAAGGCATCTGGCGCTTCCATAGAGACATGGCGAGATGAGTATCTTTTCCTTGCTTTGTGCTTTCTCGCAGTCATATTGAGAAATCGCAGCTGAAATGAATCGAGTGGAAACAACATTTCAGCATTACAGCGTACTCATAAACTGCTTTCTCTTCATAGTTTAAGCTTTTTTGATACTTTCAATACCTTTTTTTCATTTCTTTTCAATCACATAGCAGACAGGTTCC
This sequence comes from Coecobrya sp. COE2, assembly GCA_027743765.1. Classification (NCBI taxonomy): domain Eukaryota; kingdom Metazoa; phylum Arthropoda; class Collembola; order Entomobryomorpha; family Entomobryidae; genus Coecobrya; species Coecobrya sp. COE2. Next base: position 8,827 of record JAHZMV010000543.1, read on the forward strand.
CTTTGTGGGAAAATTGCAAACCAGCTGTACGCATTGAAATGAAGCCTGATGGTGGTACAAGCAAGGTGAGATCATTTGGGGCAGTAAAAGACAAGGTATTTGTGTAAGTATTCATGCAATAACTTCTAGTCTGAAGGTACCCTCTGATTGCCACAGTGACTGAATTATTCTGTCGAAATATGCTATATTTATTTTGAAATCTTATAAATATTGTGGAAATAGATTCATTGCTTTTTTCGTTTTTAATAAAACATGACATGTCATCTGGAAGATTAAAATTAGATAGCTTTCATATATAATCGTTTATCTGTTTCTAATGTATCCTTGTTGAACTGCGGTTGCCAAAGAAACAAAATTCTGAACCGTTTGAAACTGCTCAGGTATTAAACTGACGCACAGGTCAGAAGAACAGATACTCAGCTCATCTTAATAATAACTGAAGATTCACGCAGCACTTAATAGGTTTCGTGTTTTCATCTCATTTTGGCTTTTATTCGCTCAGATGGAATTTTCACATAGCATCAAAGAACAAAAGCGAGGTTTATGCTGGAAGAACAAAACGTACGGTTCTATAGAGAAAATGTATGTAAACTGTAGTAGAAAAAAATATACATCAGGCCCAATTTTGCTGGACTACAAGCAATCGTTTTCAATGCTGTAGAAATTACTTTAAACTTTACAAAATATACAATACAACGTAGCTATTCTAGAAAGCAAAACGTGTTTAGAATTCCTATAAATAAATATAATCCAATTAAAGTAGTAATAATTCAACATTGTTTCTTGTACCATTTCTCCATTCCGTGAAAGCGGATTTAACTCAAAAGGCTCCCAAAGTATCTATATTCCTTAAAGAGCTCAAAAGATCGTTCAGAAATCGAAAATCTAATAATTTGACTGTACGTTTGTTTTTGTTGAGCTGAGAACTACATTTAAGACGTAATTTTCAGTGGACATTTTAACATTGTGAAGACAGATATATTCGATAGGCATGTAATTTTTGTGGTACGGAAAATTCATCAAGTTAGTATTTTTTATTGTACTTTTTTCTAAGAAATAAAAAATATTTTTTAGACAGACTGATGATATTTTGATACTAAAGTAATTAGTTTGGGTAAGAAAATTAAACGCTTAATAACTTTATTCTGTTCGTGCTCAGTTAAATATTTTCATTATTGCATTACTTTCTTCACATGCCAGTGCCAGGTCACGGGAAACGTTTATTTTAGTCACGTGATACATTTGCGGTTTAGCGAACGTCAAATTAGAGACCTGTTTTTAAAATTGTTGTACTAAAATTAATTTAAAATCCATATGATAATTAATTTGGTAACAAATAATAATAGTTTCACTTCGAAAAATAATTATTTTATGGTTCAAAAATTAATTACTTTAGTCTCAAAATATCATCAGTCTTTCTAAAAAATATTTTTTTTATTTCTTAGAAAAAAGTACAATAAAAAATACTAACTTGATGAATTTTTGATGGATGAAAACCATTTTCTCTATTCGATATCTAATTGTAAGTAATAATGCAAGAACTGTTAGAAGCGGGTACTTATATTTTTGTATTTCGCACAGTATATTAATTTGTACGAACCAAATATCTTGCGACCACAGAAAATGCAATGAAAAAACCACATTGTAAAATTTTATTCAAAAAACTTTGAACTCATAATAAATGATAGGGTCAGATGTAGAAAATGCCAGGTTATTCAACGAAACGAAGGTATAAGACGCTCAGAAGATTGAAATATTAAAATTAATAAATGTTTAATGCAACATATTTACATAATTTGCATTCAGAATAACAATGATTTCATTAGCATTTTAAAGTACAAAGTATTACCGGTAAGCCAAGTAATAAGGTCGTTTGCTTTCATGCCATATTATTAAGAAAGTATTTTTCAGAAGAACAAAAATAGCAATAAACAAGATTTTCATTTCAGTTTGTAATCTAAAACGGATAAATATAAATATTTTTCAAATGTCATGTTGCTGGAGCATAATGTTGCTTATGCAATGATATTTTAATTCAGCTTTTATGTCATATAAACCGCACTGCCTAACAATCTACATTATAGTAGCTACTCACATTGATGTCAGTGCTACAGGTCGTAAGAAGTACAAATTACGAGATCCTTGTTTCATGTAATGTTGTTCACAAAAGACGCATACGAAATATCTTCTATAAAGCGTATTTCTAAAAAGTAAAAGTAAATTCAGAAGGGAACCTATTCTTTACTCCATACCATGATACCAACAAGCCAGGATGTCAGGAAAACAGATTGGGAGAAAAATGTAAATCTAAAAGAAAAGCCTATAATGATTATTAGAATACAGCGCACCAGAATGACAATAACCGTGGATGGGGAATATTACAGGGAATTACATGGCCCACTTAAATAACTAACTGTCATTTCATGTTAACCTCGTGAGTATATATGTTTCAAATGGATTGTGTCGTGGTATGGAACTTTCGAAGGAAATGAAAGAAATGCACACACTTACAGAGCATGTATCAAAGTTGTGTAATAATTCAGCAAGTAGGCATGCACATTTCTACTGAGGTCTTCCAATGTTAGTAGATAAGAAACTCTATTCCAGAAAACATTTGTGTATTTGTGTAAGCCTTTCTTTAGTCGAACACATATCCAATGGAAATGATCAGAATATAAATGGGGGTTCTTGCTGGAGACAAAAAAGTAAATTTCAAGAGTGATTTTACCATTCGTATTGCATATGGCCATCACATCGACTTTCGTATGCTTCCCCTGTAAGAAATGGCATATGAATCTCGTTAGATTGATTATTGAGCTGGGTGAAAGAGAGACATCGACAATTTATTCTATCGTTATATTGCTATACATTTTTTCCCTGTGCGGGTTACTACTGTTATTGTTTTAGGTTCAGCAAGTAGTACCATGTAAACTATTGCTCTTCTTAGAATGGTGGCTTCGGATTTTGCCGAAAGACAAAGAAATTTCGTTGTCGGTTTATCTTTCGTAGTAACCGAATGAGGAAATTGCATCATATTCAGGTAGAATATATATACTCCGCTGGGTAGAATTGTTTATAGGGATTGTATGTACTTTGTACGCAGAGTTTACCAGTTCCGGAAGTGACAGACTATGAATTTGGTAAAAGGACTTTGCTGTTTGATGACATGAATTTAAAAAGGAGACTTTTGGGATGACACCGATCATGGCAAGAGATGCTGCTGCATATACGATAACATGATCCTGGAAAGAGCAACACAAGTTGTTACATTAAACTGAAAGTTTTGCGTCTCTGGGTCACTAAACATCCCATGAGGAGAAAGTTTTGATGAAGGACATCCCATACAGACAGTTTTATATAAGGAAATTCTTTATTCCCTGTCAATAATCTGAAATTACTCCCAGAGGAGCCACCCCGTGCAGGATATCGCCACCACAAAACTCTGAATATTTACGTTATGCTCATGAGAAAAGTAGAAACGCAAAGAATGCTAAGTATTGCATGTGCAAGTAGCAATTCATTTCAGTATGAAAAAATAACAGGAATTGTATGATAGCGGTAGTGAAAGTGGTGTGCCGCCGTGCTTCTCTAGTGTGGTTTGAGGAACAAAATCCTTCCCAAAAGTTGTACTATTACAGTTGTCCAATTTGCTAAATGGATGTATCACATTTGAATAATTGGAAATTCGAACATGCCTCTTACATTTTATTTGTTGCCTCTTATACACTTTGCTTTTCTGTGGAGGTCTTCTGGAAAATAAATGAAGTTATGGTCTTCGTAAAGTGCCCCATCTACTTTACCTTAATTCTTGACAATGCGCAGTGTAGGTAGTGGAGAAAGTATGCATATTATATAATCAAAATTGGGGTAACTTAATATTCGTATCTACAAACTTATTGGCAAGATTCCGTGTTTTTATACGTTGTCGTATTGAAAACACGAACTTTATGGTGATATTACGGACATTAAACACGCACGTGGATAAATGGCATCGCACAACCTTGAACGTTCGTACATTTAAGGATATTATCAAAACTGTGTCTAGAAATATTGTAAATATTCTAATAACATGCAACGCATAACTTGTATCCTTTCTGCACTAGTGTAAATAGAAGAAATATATGCATTAACTTTAATCACTGATATGAACGTGTAAATCTGAGTTGTACAGGGTTGCAACTTTGTTTAAAAATACAGGGTAGGCTTTTATTTTACACTATTTTGTATGCATGTTATGGTATGAAGGTCATTTCTAATCGACAGGGTCAATTAATAATTTCTAGGTTATTCTCATTTCTCATCCTTGTTCATAATTACACGGTGATAAATAGTAAGATTTGTATTGTTGTCGATTTAATGCGCACAAATGCGATCTAATGCCAACCGAGTTATCTGTTCTGTTGGGTGTGAAATTGGGGTGCATACAACAGTAGTAGTCTGCGATTCTATTGGGAGAGAAAATGACTTACGAGGAAGGTCTCAAAGTAGCCCATCGAGAATTTATGTTTGAAAACTGTTTTCTGTGTCAATTTTTAACGCGAATTACGAAAATCATACTCATTTCCCCAAAAACTAATGCCCGAAGGAGCTACTGGAACAATACGATATTGTCTGTCTATTTGAGTTTGTATGTGCCACAATTGTTATAATATATGGAATGATTTATGTCAGATGTATATTTTATTACAATAAATTTCCATCTAAAAATTATCATCATTGGGCAAATGAGCAAGAGATTATTCGTTTTGACAGGACTTTATCTAGACGCGAAATTATTAACC
>JAHZMV010000544.1:0-20339 GCA_027743765.1 Coecobrya sp. COE2
TTTCTCTCTCGCAATCCTATATTTTCAACACGCACACGTACATTCATTCCGATGCGTAAAATAAAATAATATTTCTTATCTAACCTTCTCATCATGCTTATTAGTGACTTCGACTACCGAACGAAAGAGTAAGCAAAAGTCAGAGAAGAGCCGAGTCAACTCTCAATTCATTCATGCTTCACTGTGAAATATCTCTACACTTTTTTATAATGACATTCATTTTCTTACCAGTTTTGTTACTGTTTTAGCTCTTTCTTCAGCTCAACAGCAGCAAAAGTAGTAAAGCACATATTTTTATACACTTTCGTTTTGCGAGCAATCCCTTGGCCTTGGCATGTAAATAATATGAAGAAGAAGATTATAGTTATCAACATGATCATTATTATTATGATGGGTGCCTAGCACTAAACCAAAAGTCTATTCAATCAATCCTTCAAAATCTTCTCTCAACACACACACCAGTACATCTCTATTAGCGATAATTGAAGGATGATAATTCCCTAATAGCCTCCTTTTTATATGTTTTCTTTGACTTCTGAATTACAAAATGACATGTCTAAGTAAAAACGTCTTCAAGGATGTAACAAACTACATCTCTACAATCTGCACGCATGAATGAACTGAACAAGCTGACATGGTCTGATCTTTTACGATTAGATTCTCTCTATAATATTTTTTTTCAGACAAGTTAGTGGAAATTGAGTGGTCAACAGTCAACAGCAATCAGAATAAAAGGTGTTGACAGCTAAACAATGATTTAGTGTCACAGAGACAATAGGCTCAACTTGTACATCCTAAATGACATGCTTTCCCATTGTAAAGTAATCTAGCAAGAAAATGTTGGGGATGGTTTTTAGGGTTGCTTAAATCATTTTGTAGGTACATACGTAATCCCAGGAAAAATCTACCCTTTAATATTACTGCTCTCTCTCTCTATCTGCATACCTATTATTTAGAAACTCATATTATTTCAGTAAAACAACTTTTCTTATTGGATCGGTATATCAGATCAAAAAAATCGTTGTTTTTGTGTGCAAAGCAATTCAACACTATGTTGATTTATATCATGATGCTGGTGATGATGATCAAAAGAAATATTCGTTTTTCTTCAGAGAGAAGATTAGAGAGAGAGAAAACAGGATTCTTTTTGGAAGATGGCGTTTTTATGGAGTTTTGTCACCATTGTAATATCATTATAAATACCACGCATTTAACATTGCAACGTGTCATGTGCTCGCAGGTTCTTGTCTTCGTGTCATCGTACATCATCGATTCTACTTGGCTTTCTTTTTACTCAATTTTTTTATGCAGATGACTGAATGACTAAAAAAACAAAAAAAAACTGCTGCTGCTGTTGTATATAGCTGCCATACCCTTTGGGACATTTTTCTTGTTTGGTTTGTCTTTTGGCAATAAATTTTATGTAAGAAAACAATGAACTGCTTTGCAATAATAATTTTAATTCTTGTCATCACCACTACTACCGCACCAATATTTTATCTGTTGCCGACATCATCGCATAAAAAAGAGTAACAATATTTTTACGGGTGATGGTAATAAATGTAAGAAATACGACACCGCCTTGTCAACTAACTACTTAAACTTTTCAACTTTCATTCATTTTCCCTAATAAAATGCATTTTGCAACCATAACCATACTACAGAAGTGAGAGGAGCCGGTTTTCTATTCTTATTATCAAGTAAATTGTATGAAGCGACTAATAGACCAAATATTAGACTGCTCAACAATATACAGCATTGGTATATGTATGTATTTATGTGATGATAATTGGCGTTTATTGACACTCGTTTTAATATGTTGAGAATGAATTTCAGAAATTAATGCGATTAACTAATAATAGAAATACTGAGTCATCTATTTTTAAAAAATCGGCACGCTTATATTCTATTTTCGGGTCATGACACATTGTCACTAAAAATTATTCGAAAAGTTAGAAAATGGAATGCTTGCAATAATTGCAAGTGATATTATGACGTGTGGTTTTCTTTCAAAGATGTTTGTAAAGATAAGAATGTTTATTTTGATTCATCATGTACTTACATGCAAACCTCCACTTGAAGAATACATCTATTTAGGTAAGTTCTTCCATCACTCGCGCAAACAGGGTCGAACTCATTGTTGCATTTATGATCACAGCGTGAGCCACTTACTCTAGTGCAAAGCTCAAGATTCACTGAAGTCACACCTGCAAGACAAAAAGGAAAAAAATGATAACGAAATGTACTTGCTAGTAAAAGAAATCATAGTTAGCCAGTCGGTCAAAAGGATTATCGGGATTAGAGATGAAGGAAGGTGAAGATGATGAGCAGAGAGAAGCTTGCATCCGCAAATGCGCATGTCAGCGCACCAGTGCACAAAATGCAGACAGACAACAACCTTGCATGATGCGTGTGTGTAGAGGCTAATGTGCGCGCACATGGATTTCATGCATCCTTTTCATTTATATATATTGTATTATTGTTTGTTGTCTGATTCCTTGATGATTGACACAAATTAATACATAAGGAATAAAAAAAATTAGTGCCGATTGTCGACTTAACAAGGATCTGAGGAATAAATGATCAAATCTATCGGCCTGAATAATTGATTAGATAAAAGTTGCAAATTGGCGATTCCTAGAAGAAAAAAAGCTGATATTGCTAATCCATACCTTTAGCTTGGCATAGGGATAATGCCGTGTTCTCTTGCTCAAGGCGTTTGAAGTGATTATTATCTTCTTACAGCAACCGGGGAAAATTTTTTTTCTTCGTAATTTTCATAAGTCTTTAAGTGAAACTCGGTACATAAAAAGGTAGGGTGTACACAAAGGTAGCATACAAAATATTAGTGCTTCTGGGCTGACGGACAGTAAACCACAAAACATGATGTAGTATATAAGCGTAGAACATCAAAACATTGTGTTGCGGATTCTTTAGGTATATAGCTTGAAGCAAATAATGACATGTAAAAGTCAGAATCAGTGTACATCGTTGGCTGAATTCAATAAAAAGAGACCGGGATCACAAGAGGGCAGAGAAGCAGAAGTAATTAATGAAATGTGAATGACATGTGGACCGCCTCAAGCAAAGCTGTTTAAGGCAAAGTCATCATCATTATTACACATAAGCAACACATAACAGACCGCAACACAGACACACCAAACGTCAACTTAAATAAATAGTGATTTGGAATATCTGTCTTATCATAGACGCTTGTCTCTTTTGCTAATTGAATTCAGCCCTCGCACTCTGATCCGCCATTCAAGTCATTATCGTTATCAAAAATGATTGAAAAAGAACATAAGATCATTCTTCTGGGTAAGTACACATATTCCGGTTTTATGGTTCATGCCGTTTAAAATTGTGTAATGTAAGCCATTACTACGAGTAGGGATAGGGCTAGGCTTATGTAAATTTACGCTTTATCAGGACCGGAAAAATATCAATTTTGTCACAGAAATGCTTTCTGTTTAAATACTTGATTATTTTACCTCTTCCACAAGTGCGTCTTCGCATTTCACAGTCATTGGCATAGATAACTCCATCGGACGCGCAGACTGGTTCACTGACCTTGGGACAGGAACGGGGACAAGCGACTGATGAGTCTGCTTCCACTGGATGGTAACCTGAAGGTTCAGAGAAAAACAATTTGTTACGTTACTTAAGAATGTATACAAACACTTACCCAAACGATATGATAAAAAATACAAGACACTTGGACACACACGAGTTGTTTTACAACCCATTATTGCCTGCACAAAAAAATCTTTTTTGTAGCGGATTTTAATCTACTGATAATAAGGATATAACATTGGCAAACCAATAATTTACTCATTTGCTCAAATAGGTCATTAAATAAATATAAAGCAAAAGTACACGCAATTCCCCAATTTACGTGGACTTTACTATAAAACCTGACTCTTGTTTGTTTGCAGTTTTTTTTTCTAGTTCAGTTTCAGCTAAAAAAAAATCCACCCTCTCATGTCTTTCATATATTGTGTTTCATTTGTGACAAGAACCACTGTATTGCGCCTTAATTCAGTCACTAAAAGTTTTAAAAGCAATAAAAGCAATTCACTCTGTAAAACACAGTAAGTTTGAAAGAAGTTTTAAAAGCAATAAAAGCAATTCAGTCTGTAAAACACAGTAAGTTTGAAAGAAGGATGGGATGGGTGCATTTGCAAATTATACACATACGTAAAAGTATGCACATTTGGTAGGTACACAAAAAAAAGTTTTTGTTGGGTTGGTTCCACTGATGTTGATGATGATAATTGTGCTGACGGTGACGTTGAAGAAATCTTGATGACTGGTCCATTTTTTCTCCTGCCATGAAAGTCATGACTAGCCTAGACTCATAAAAAATTGTGCCATTTTGCGGAAGGCCAAGCCATTTTACTACGAGCTATATAGTGTGTACCTCTTAAAATAAATGCACAACTGGCAATTGTGGCAACTCACAATGGAAAAACGATAATATTTTCTAGTGTACATATGTGATTTGATGCGATAATAACAATCAGGAAAAATGTGCTCCGCAAAACGTCAGCAGCATCAAAAAAGGATATCACGTTCTATCGTTATTGCCTCTTGTAAATTTGAAAACAAGGTAGGTATTGTTGTTGGCGGTAGCAAAGGAATAAAAAGAAAGCAACCTTTTTTTATAATCTTGCAGGCATGCTTGGGTATTTTTACGACAAAGATATAAACGGCTACTTGTTGTGATTCGATGTGTATTATGATTATTATAATGGCATATTAACTTTTTTCGCAAGCATCATCATTGAATTTAGAAAAAAAATGCGCACCCATTACCCAACCACTTGGTGTGTTCGGGCTTGTTTTTGCTACTTAACTTAAGAAGATATCTGTGAGGATACTGACTTATGAGAAATAGTGGCCGAATGGGCAGTACGGTACAGCCCATAATCGATTGCATGATAAAATAAAAATGTAAATTTTTCGCAGCTTATCCCGATTTTGATTATGAACATGGTAAAAAAATGCAGTTTTAGTTTTATCATCAACGCTGCCTCTAAATTGCATTATCTTAATCTATGTGCATGGTGCTAAAGTGAATATGGATACGTGCATCTAGTTAAGGAAGATGATCAAATCAAGCGAAATAAGCATTCAAACTTAAAATTTTGCAAAAACGAATTCTTCTGTAGGACACCTATGGCACTGTTCTACTGACTAAATTCAATTCAGCCTCAGAGAATATAAAACGTCGTTTTCGTACACCTTGTTTACGTGTTTGTTCATTTACGAGTTCATTTTTACAAACCATTTGAAACCCAAATAGATATAAACACTTGAAATATTCATGCACTTTTAAATAAAAGATATATGCATACATTTATACATACTCTTGCCATGTTTTTACCTGTTGCATTTTTTTAAGTTGATGATCTAAACTGGAATCTAAAGTAATATAATCGTGATCGAGTCACATTTAAGCATCGAAGCTTTTACAGCGTGAAAATCAATGTCATAGTCAAAGGTGTATAACATGCCAACGACAAGGACTATAAATGCACATGAATTTTAACGAGCCTCTAGAAAAAGACACCTAAAACGGTAACATGGTTGTTAATACATGTATTTAAACAGCCGAAAAAGTTGTGGTCTCCGTGTATTGCAAAACAATATGCCGACATATTTGGTAAAAGATGTAGGGAAAGAGGCACACATTTCTTATTAGTTTTGCAATATAAGCAAAAGACAAGATGCTTGTTTGTTCTACATCATCGGGACATTCATCTTCAGACAAGAAAATAAAAAACGACCACCCTCAAGCGCTAAATCAACGGTGACGACAACTTCACAGAGTTTTTTCTCGGAATGTTAACGTAACGTGTAAAAAGCAAATAGTACACAAGCACCAGCACAACAACCTTTGCTTGAAAAAGCAAACATGCGCAAGTACTGTAAAAACTGGCGAGACGAATTAGTAATTTGAGGAAAATAAGCAGCAGGTACGCTGAAGCTAAAAGAAAATGACTTTAGGGTAACGCCAAGCCAGACAACCCCATTTCTCCATCTAATTTCAGTACACACATTTATTTTTATTATCTAACGCCTTTTCAAACTCACTTCAAGCAAACAAGAGTCAATGCAATCGTCAATCAATCATTTGACTTGGCATTTTGCATGTATTGACATTTGGACTCTTGTTGTGTGAAAGCATAAAAAAAATGTAATGCACCTGGCAAACAAGTGCAAAAATTTATTTGTGATAGGTTCGGAAACATGTGCATACATAAATGGAGTGAATTTAATCAAATCCAAAAAATCTAAACGTGTCGTCAACAATGCAGTACTACTGATACAGTTTGTAAACCCAATGATTTTGCTAACCTACATAATTTTACAAATCAGAATTATCTATGCATCTTTGAGCAATTATTTTCACACGTCTGCACACACATAATTATAGATGCAGGGATATGCAAGTACAAGTATTAAGGTAGCTTTTTTAAGGTTGAGCATTTTCACTGGTCCAGTTGGCAAATTATGAGTAGGTACTGTACTACATGGCTTGATGTCAAAATACTGAGTGCAAAGAGAAACCTGATTTATTTTTTCTGATGTGTGACAACGAAGGCCTGAAGATTCATGTTGTTTGTTGCCTTTGCTCGATTTCACTGATTACTGGGCTGCAGTTCTATTGCATGTGCCCTTAAAATGTGCATTCGTCAGTGGGAGTGAAGAACCCCGCCAATCCATCACTAATTGAATGATCTTCTTGATATATGAGAAGATGAATGGACAGGTGATGGAAATTAATGCATCACTTTTTATAAACGGCTCAAATACTCGTTTGCACAAAACACGGCGTATTTTAAACTCTGCTCTGTGACTCGTTTGTTGCTTGAATTTTGTAGTATTGATATTTTTTTGTAATTATGAATTGCATTTTCAAAGCGCATGTAGAACTGAGCGTGATGTGGGGTGATACAAAGAGATGAGGTGAGATGTCCATGTGGCATTAAAAGCGTAGATAAGGCAATAGGTATGTGAGTAATGAATTGCAGCACAGGGGAAAATATATGTGTATAATATGATGATAAGCTCCACAGGAGGTCCAAAGTGTTAAAATATGTCTACAAACTCTTGGTTTTCGGTTAGCCAACTAACATATATTTCACAAAACGAGGACCTACAACTACGTGCTTGTTCAAGTTGTGACCGAATGCAGGCATTAGTAAAATTGTGACTTGTATGATGCATTTGCTCAGACACCTGAAAAAGGAGCCTAAACGAGTTGTAGAAATTTGCAAATGCATGTGTTCTATAAAGTTCGTTCATACGCTTATTTTAATAATGTCTTCAAACACTTTTCTCTCTCATGTCACGAAAACAAGGTGACGCATACTAATATTTGTCAGTCTACGAACTCTTGGTTTTCGGTTAGCCAACTAACATATATTTCACAAAACGAGGACCTACAACTACGTGCTTGTTCAAGTTGTGACCGAATGCAGGCATTAGTAAAGTAAAATTGTGACTTGTATGATGCATTTGTTCAGACACCTGAAAAAAGGAGCCTGAACGAGTTGTAAAAATTTGCAAATGCATGTGTTCTATAAAGTTCGTTCATACGCTTATTTTAATAATGTCTTCAAACACTTTTCTCTCTCATGTCACGAAAACAAGGTGACGCATACTAATATTTTGTCGTAAAAACGGAAAGGGAGAATTTTATAAAAATGGATCTTACTCTACAAATCTTGCAATTGGATAATTATTTAGTTGTCAGTTAATTTTATGCAATGATACGAAATATCGATTTCACTGATTTCAGTAATATGTAAAGTAGTATCTGTCATGATATATTACCTTCATCCACAGAGTTGTAACCAGTCCAAAATGCATTTTAAATACATTCCTTTCCGTTTCATGGTATGATTTATTTGTAATAATTGAATTTAATTAGGTATAGCCCCAGGGACAATATATTATGTTGCTCCTCTTTCAGTGTACACACATTATGCATTATCATATTCCATCTCTTTAAAACTCATTCATGCCCTACAATTCTTGCAATTGGATAATTATTTAGTTGTCGGTTAATTTTATGCACTGATACGAAATATCGATTTCACTGATTTCAGTAATATGTACAGTAGTATCTGTCATGATATATCACCTTCATCCACAGAGTTGTAACCAGTCCAAAATGCATTTTAGATACATTCCTTTTCGTTTCATGGTATGATTTATTTGTAATAATTGAATTTAATTAGGTATGCCCCAGGGACAATATATTATGTTGCTCCTCTTTCAGTGTACACACATTATGCATTATCATATTCCATCTCTTTAAAACTCATTCATGCCCTAATATAATGACCATACCATGACCACAGTGATACAAGTCTGTCTAGTCTTTTCTGTTTCTGTTCATGTCCTACCTTTTCCTTTTTACTGAAACAACATACCTACATACATAGGCATCATGTTTTTTTTTCAACTCACGCATCTTTAATCATTCTTGTCACATACGAACTGCAATCCCTTCTATTATTATCATCGCCACCACCATATTATCATTTTCGTGATGATTATTATTAAAAGCTGTTACATATGGACTATCCCTACAAGTGCTCATATTAAACAACAACCAAACTCATTCATCAGACTCTCAAACTCAAGTGATTTATGCTCCTAGTTTTTGTTCTAAGAACAGCAGCCGAGCAGCAAGTCTCTTTCTTTCTTTTTAACTACCAATGTTATCATCATGATCGTCCCTGCCTAAACAATATTTTGTGGCTTTATAGTTCTCTGCTGTAGGCTGCGTTTTGAGTAATCAATCAGGCAACAACAACGGCAACCAGCAGAACACCATTTCTTTTACAAATCCACAAGAACTGCAGGTGTGGCGGTTCGCATGGTTTGTTTGGTGTGGCAGTTTAGATTATATGCTACACAACACACACACACACACACACAGTAGCTGTAACACTAGTAGTGGTTGTTGCAGCAGCAGTGGCAAAATTCATTGATAATCCTGTAAAAGATTAAAATAAAGAAGAATACATATTTAAGTGGGATAATTTTCACTGTTGTTTTCAAATGTAAACGAACCGCACAGCAGTTGGCAGATAGATAGCTTTTATAAAAAGAAAAAAAATAAGAAGTTTTTTCATGTCCTTTTCAAGACTAGTTCAGTAGCTCATCATTATCGTCGTCGTCTTCGTCATCATCATCATCATTCGCAAAACGCACATAACCATACTAACATCACATTATACAAATGTACACTACACACATTATTAGCTAGTTGTACGCTGAAAAAGTTTTAATGGATTACTTACACTTGTCAACAAGCGCAACTCTAAACTTTTAGGAAAAAGTACATTATCAAGCATTCTGCCAAGATCATCATATAGGAAAAGTAACTACTATAATAATAGTTGTACATGCTGATGATGAATCATAATACTAATACCAGATACCAGTTTAAAAAGGAAGAAAAAAGAAGGGCTATAATAAACAAGGTGGTTATAATGGCTACACACACCAGCAAGTTGGCTTTTTAAATAGTGGCTGGTGCACGCTGCGATGGTTGCTTCCTTTGGAACAAAAAGTACAAAAAGTGACAAGATAATTGAAAATGTGTATAAATGAGGTAGCCACGAAAGAAAAATATTTAAAAAAAAGCTCAATGAATGTTGCCGTTGCCCATATAAGCTATTATATATGTATGTGTGTATACGTAGGTATGCATGTGACAATCAATCCACTTTAAATACGAATAAATTGACAAAGTTCTAGTTGACTAACGAGCAACTTTTTAAATACCTAAATACCTGCCACCAGGCCAATTATAAAATGTAACCAAAAACCGTACCCATTTCTTGTTGTCATTCAACCTATGTTAAGAGAGATGCATATTTGTAGCATGCTAAAAGCAGCAGATATGCAGATGATGAATTTGTTGTAATCATTGGTCTTCTCGAAATGTTTGATACCGACAGAGTGATACGAGATTCCAATGACACTAAAAATATGTCGTGTTTCTTTTGCGCTCAAGACTTTGATAAATGTTTATATTGGTGCAAAATTTAGGAATGTTAGGGTAGTGCTTCTGGTTGCTCCTCTAATTACAAATTTGATTGTAAATAATGGCTTTTACACTTTAAACATCATGCATATAGGCACAACTCGTCTGCTTGAGAGAAAAGCATTTCTTAAGTGTCTCATTCAAATCCGATGCAGTCTACAAAGTGCGTTTTACTCTGCTGCTATTGTGGCACCTTGCTTCATTACACTTCTCAGAAGAATACTACACACGAGCATAAGATGAACTTCAAATGTGGGCATTTAAAGAAAGCAAAATATTTTCAAGTAGATACATTTGTATATACGTTTATACATTCAAAACATATTTTTTCGTATTTGTCCGTAAAACAAGTCAGAGTATATACACATAAATGAATGTGTTCACCTTTTTCTCTGCTCTCCTGCCGATTCTGTTGACGAGCTCTTCTAAAAGGAAAAAAATCCTCTTGATGATCAAGACGAAGATGATGAACCATGTGAGTACGAATATTAGCCTCTTTGGTAGCATAAAAGCTATCCGCTACGCTGGGATATTCAACAATGTAAACACGTTTTACATGCCATCATCTTCCTTCATCATCATTCGGTACAAAAAAGCAGGTCAAGCATGGTATTGTTATATTATTTGTTATCACTCAAGCTGACTATATACCAAGCTCCATGTACAATTTAAAGAGGGGAAAATGCACTGCAAGTTTTATCACAAACAGATAAACAAACAACAACACCAGCAAAAAATTTAATAATCATTGCAGAAAATGGGAAAATGGAATGAGAAAAGTGCATTTTTCTATGCGTGTATTTATATGATGATGCACCATTATACAAAAATGTGCTTAAACTGCACATTTTACTACTCACACACAAGTGCAACAACTTATTATAGTTGCTTGTATGAAAGGACAAGGAATGTGTTATAAGACATTTTTATGAGTGTTTCCACATAAAAAACGGCAATAATATCTGATGGTGGTGGTGGTGTGTGAGTATAAGAACGCAACAAAGTATATTTTTGTATGTCTTTCTCCACTTGACTTGTTCATGATGATGATGATGATGGTCATCATTATTTGTATACCTACACAAACCAAAGGAGTGTAATCACCAACACTTTTCCACCAGATATAAAACATCACACCATCATCATCAAATATCAATGTTTTTGCCTTACCATCCACCTGACAATCATCATTAGATTATCGTCTTCTGTCTTGTTTGTACACACATTTAAAGAATGAAATCAAGAAGCGCATCTTTATCTTAGCCCTCCACCGTCAATGTATCAAACAGCAGCAGCAGATACAACTAGTACACAACTTGTACCGTTTTTTTACAAAACGATAAATGTTAAAACCTTACGGCAGTCTAACTGTAGCTCTGATGTTGTACCTTCACACATGAAAATACTCAACTCATCGGCGTGTGCAGGATTAGCTTCGGAAGTGCTTATTACAGTAACGACAACAAGGAAACATTTTTACCATTACCCTCATTTGAGAGAATTATAAACAACGATAAACATAAAGTAAAAGTTTTTAAGCTGGGTGTGCTACATGCAATGATGAAATAGGGAACGTAAACGGAACATAAATACCTGAAAAAGTTAGATAAAAAAAACTTTTTCTCACTTTTTCTGCTTAGCGATTTACACCAAGTCATAATGACGACGATTATTCCCACAATAATAATCCTCCATAATAATCACCACCACCACACCAACATGTGCTTGAGCAGTCATCATCCTGGTTTTTCACACCCTGATATTTTTCGTACAAAAAAAGTTTCTTTGCAAGTTTGCACTTTTTTTCTTCCTCCTTATATATATTTTTACACTTGTGTTGTTTTTCACTGTCATTGCCAATTATGTACTCTTCTGTTTTCAGTGGTGATGATTGCCTATTTCTCTAAAATCAGGATTTGCTTTCAAGCATGTGCTGCTTCCTGTTTTGTGAAAATTATTATTAGAATTAGTAGATTCGTACATGCGTTTTTTTCTGAGAACGTTATTCGTCAAGATTATCATATAATTATTATGGTCACTGACTTTTCATTTTTCTTTTAAAAGTGATCATCATGTCATGGTCATGAATGAATGCACTTGACAAATGAGAATATAATGTGCCAAAGTAAACTATAAAATGCAGTCCACTGTAATAATAATAGCAATAAAGATAAGAAAACGAAGAGTAAACAAAGCACATCCTTTTGTTATACATGTGTACACACACAACACATTATGGCTCTTAATGAGAGACAACCTGCTCATAAGCCGTAATAAATGTAACATAAATTCTTTTGCAAGATCATCATCGCCACATCATTCAAGAAAAAATTTGCATCAAGTATATTTTTGTGTACTGCATGCATGCTGCTGCACTACCTGCAAATTTATGAGCTGGGCTCAGCTAAAAAAGGAATAGAAAAAAAAATCCGTGAAAAAGTAAGATTAATGACCACAAAGTTCTTGTCGTTGTTGTATGCAGAAACGCAACAGGACAAGAGGACAGCAGAGACCAGTTCCTGTCACAGGATACAAAAGTAGTTACAAAATGTGAAATTTTCGCGAAAGAGTCAATAGTGAAGAATCTCCTTTGTTATTGTTATACACACATATTCACCATGTTGTCGGAATACAATACTTTCCTAATATGGCCAACACACTCAACTGACAAATTTTCATTCTTGTAAATATAAAGCTCATTGTTATAAATTTGCATATGAATATCTTGCATGCACTGTGTAGCACAACTGTACTACTTAAGGTAAAGTTTTATGGCATTATAATAGGTACATAAACTAGGTATATTACATTCAATCTGTATGCATATAAAAGACAAGAGATTGGAAATGGTGATACAATGCTCATCATAACGATCATAATAGGCTGAAATTAGCAATTACCAGGTGAGAACATGCAGATTTTATAGACTTGTGAAATTTTTCATTATCATTAACATGCAAAATTGCGTTTGATTACATAGCGATTGTCTCCTCCGTTCATCCACCCTTTTTCTTCGAATTGTTTTTTTTGTCTTCGATGATGATGAGCAACAGTATCAATTATCGTGAAACTGGAAGTGCGGAAATAATGCAGGACATTATACAAATTTGTATAGCCACAAGCCAGAGCCACTGCCTTTCTTTTTGTGAAAAGGGTCACATTAATAACCTTTATGGCAAATTGTGGCATCATGCCACGCCGCCTTGGTCCCTAGAGCAAAAACAACATCTCGTCGTCGTCACCAGCGGTCAGCGGCAGCAGCCATTAGTTTCCTCGCTCACTGATTGAATTTAAATTAGCCTTATATTTATTTATTGGATTACACAACATTGTTTGCATTTCTAACTCATCACCTAGCAATAATTTATATGGTAAAGACATACCTACATTTAAATGTTCAATTGTGTTCACCCCCACACCAATAAATAATATAAAACTTTCTGTCTGTGGTCAGTTGTCGTGGTGCAGGAGTTAGCAGGTTGTTGGTCTATTAGCATTTTTGAATTTATGCATTTGATGATGCCCTGCACTACGACCGCAATCGTGTTTTATAAGATGATGACCAATGTGGCGGTGGTGATACACATTTTTCGCCGTGAGCGATTCATTACTCTCATAAATCTAATCAAATCAAAGCCAAAAATGCATTTCACCTGAAAGGGAATGATTATGTAGATGGTTGATCAATGCAACAAACAGACAAGCAGATGCACTACGTTTCACATTCATCACCATTGACAATGCCAAACCTTTTTTGCCTTTTACTCAACCAACAATCTACATTTTACCNATGACCAATGTGGCGGTGGTGATACACATTTTTCGCCGTGAGCGATTCATTACTCTCATAAATCTAATCAAATCAAAGCCAAAAATGCATTTCACCTGAAAGGGAATGATTATGTAGATGGTTGATCAATGCAACAAACAGACAAGCAGATGCACTACGTTTCACATTCATCACCATTGACAATGCCAAACCTTTTTTGCCTTTTACTCAACCAACAATCTACATTTTACCGCAATTGCAATTTAACCGTTTCTTCAACAATGAATGTCAATACCAACCGAAATTGAACTGTCTATCAATACATAATTTCAGTGTTTACAATACGTCATTATTATCATGTTTTCTAAGGTGGAGGAGAAATAAAGAAAAAAACCATTTGAATCATTGATGCACTTTTGATATATACCTACCGCATATATGTATATTCTTGTAGCAATCAAAGAATAACAATAATATGTTGGGTAGTGTGGTAGTAGAGTAAAATGGAAACTTGATTGATACCATCACAATCATCATCATGATCATCATCAACATCATCATCCTCATTGAATATAACGCTAAGACAAGCTTCGTGATCATCACTAACAACAATCAAAGTAAAGCAGTAGCACTCTCAGAGTTAATAGTACTCGTTGCCCTCTCACACTGGTTAATTCAGTGAGTCGTCAGTTAAGAGTGAAATTTTTCGGCCATCCCACCACCTGCACATAATAATATTTGTCGTTTGCACGTATTGTGTGCAGATTAAGTGGTAGCAACAACCAGCCAGTGAATAAAAAAAGCCACACAACGCTATCATTTTCCTTTCTAATAAAATAATATAATACTTAATTAGTATTCCAAACAGACGTATCTATTACAACTACCATTGTAGTTGATGCTCTTGTATCAATGTAATTTAAAACAAGTTGCAAAATATTATTACAACAGAAGGAGCAACAAAATCAAGAAAACTGAATGAGATGATGCTGATGACCGTTGTACAGGGATTTTGGTTGTTATATAGTTTGCCTCTGTGTGTGACCGGCAATGACCAGACTCATCATTAATTTCAGACAAATAAGTGCATTCAAAAAAGCAGAAATGCGCTATAAAAACAACAAAATTTTTAATTGGCAATTTTGTTACTATTGTGTATAGCAGACAGGAGCGCATAATAAAATTGACGTAAAAACGCACGACAAGTCGCGACACGCTCTTATTATATTACCACCTCACTCATATCATCATCTCCATCATCATCAAATCTTCCTTCTTCTGATCATCATCATCATATCATACAGTCACTTAACAATTTATTATTACTATCCATTTGACATTTTATTTTCACTTTCCCAATCTAAATTTCCACATAATCGCCTGTCGTGTGATAGAATTAGAAAATTTTTCACTAGTATCACTTGTTTATATCAAGTGAGGAGAGTGGAGTGATGGTGGTGATATTATTATGATGATGTGGTTTGGTCTGTTAGTGTGATATATGAGGACCTACCGTTACGCGTTTTCTTATAGCTGCCTGTATAATAATATGCATTCTTACTGTACACACAATATCACCACTAACTTCTACCCTTTCAGCTTCTGTGTTTGTTTTGGCAAAATGCCAATAAACCAAGAAGAGGTAGTGTATACCTGTGTGGATAACTGCAAATAAATGCAACAAACTATCAAATATGTATTTATGCAGTTTCTTTTTAAATAATAAGTAGAAATGCATAAAACGAAGAAAAAAAAGTTTGATGCGCCGACTTTCCTTGGGCTTCATAGGAAATGACAATTATGGATACCTACTTAATAGTAAAATAATATCTATGCATTTTTATTAGACGTGTGATAATATACGATATCAACAAAGAAGGGGATCTTTCTGAGTTAATCAACAATAAAAATTACAATCCTCCATAACAATTTTCATTTTGGCAACTATTTCACGTGTGAGTAATTACCTTTACGTGAGCTGACACTTGAGCCGACATGACGAATTTTTATATATGCAGCAATAGAAGTGGTTTCAAGTTCAAATTGGTATTTGATGGGATGTGCGTGTACGCATGATGATGAGTAAGCTCACTGAACTGATAATGATATGATGGCAACCTCTTCTGTTGCATCTGCTGAGCACGCCCAGTTTTTGCAAAATAATAACAGAGTTCAACCGATTTGACTTTTGTGCCCTCAGAAGAAAAGACAGAAAGCATAAAAACATATGTACATTTTACTAATATGCATATATATTATGTGCGTGTGTATCCAGATTAGATTAGATCACGATGATTCATCATCATCACGCATAAAAGAATCAAAAAATAATAATCAAAAACAACTAAAAGCAGGAAAAAACTGGCTTTTCATTCACGCGGAATTATAGGATGTAAGAAGAAACTTTTGTCAAGTTGGCATCATCAAAATGCCATATTAATTTGATATGACGAGACCGCGTCGTGGTGCACAAAGGTATCATTTTCAGATTAAGATTTCAAATTTCAAACTTTTTCTTTTCCCAACCAACTCCTGCTTCTCGTCTTGATCATTTACGTTCCAGCTTTTACTTTACGATGCATACGAAATCTGATATTCCTTTGTGCACGCTTTTCCTATATATGTATATACGCACGTGCGTGAGTGAATGTGCGTTTTTCAACTTGGGAAAATTAAATATGCAAAATAAAATTGAAATTATTACCCTTTGTTATTTCGCTGTGTATATGACCCTAAAAATGTATAATTTGTTGCTGCGTGCCATTATTTGCCGCTGCCAAAATGTCCTCCGGTCAATTCAAGGATGGTTCATTAAGCATAAAAAAATTCAGCAGCAGCGCAGCACAGTCAATGTTGAAAAAAAATACTTTTAGTTTGTGCACTCATCATAAAAGTTTGACTACCTTTCTATTGTTATTATGACTTTTCGGATCTTTGAAAGTTGGATTTTGGCACGAATCAAAATAAATAGTGAAATCTTTTTTTGATTTTGTTGCTCATGTTCAAACTCCCTGTTTTGTGCACACACTGTTTTTATTCTAAAACATGAACAGCAAGATTTGCATGCATGCATACATATAAAATAGGTAATATCGCTTCTTGGCTTTATTCGTTCCAATAACACGATTTTCAATGCAAGATGAAACGATATGCCCTTTTAAAAAAAAGAAAAGATCAATGTCAAGGCTGAGTACATGCCTTTAAAGCACGTAGAGAAAAAAATATAAGAAACCTTTTGTGCATCTCTACTATAATTGCTGGTTTGAATTTTTTGGACTGTTGCATTCCTGCAAGAAAGATAAGGAATTATAAGAATGCACTTTTTCTCGTCAAAAGGCACGCAGGAGGAGGTGGCACATTAAGAGGATCAAAAAATGCAAAAGAGGTGAAGCGAAGTGATTAGCGTAATACACGTGATACAAGGTTATTATGCGCGCAGCAACAACGGAATGCATGCCAGTACAAAGATTTTAGAGATATAGGTAGCTAGGTACATAACATTGTACGTTTTCCCTTGTGGCCATTTTACTATCGAAGTATGCGCAAGCGAGGAATCAAATAAAGGTAACAATATTGAGAGTGAAGTGGTATTAAGATGACTAGTACGAAAAACGTAGGTATTTCTAAAAGTCAAATGTCAAATTACAGACAGACGGATATTATGCTGATGATCATTTAAGCGAAGTGATTAGCGTAATACACGTGATACAAGGTTATTATGCGCGCAGCAACAACGGAATGCATGCCAGTACACAGATTTTAGAGATATAGGTAGCTAGGTACATAACATGTACGTT
Source organism: Coecobrya sp. COE2 (assembly GCA_027743765.1). Taxonomy (NCBI): domain Eukaryota; kingdom Metazoa; phylum Arthropoda; class Collembola; order Entomobryomorpha; family Entomobryidae; genus Coecobrya; species Coecobrya sp. COE2. Next base: position 17,636 of record JAHZMV010000544.1, read on the forward strand.
TTCCCTTGTGGCCATTTTACTATCGAAGTATGCAAGAGAGGAATCAAATAAAGGTAACAATATTGAGAGTGAAGTGGTATTAAGATGACTAGTACGAAGAACGTAGGTATTTCTAAAAGTCAAATGTCAAATTACAGACAGACAGATATTATGCTGATGATCATTTAGATGATGACGCTGACAAAGAAATGGCTGACGTATTCAGGTTGTGTTTTCAGTCAGTAAAGTCAAAGGTGAAAACTCTTTAGGTTTATTACTATGATCATTTGAAATTTAAGAGCAGATACGATGAGAACGAGAGAAAGGAGAATATAAGCAGAGGGGAAAATGTTTGGAATAAATTATTGATTTGTGCTATTAATTTATGTTTGCAAGGCTAAAATAGACATTCTTAACAAAAATCATGCCTTACTTCCCGCATCTGCAATAATGAAATTTCATAAACAAACACTGTCTCAGTGTCGTCCACACAGATAAAGTTTACCAAATGCATGCACCGCACTGACATCGAAATCCATTGTCGGATTTTCTCAAAGAAGTTGAGGATCAGCGTACATATTAAATGAGTAGGTAAAATTTGCATTCAATACTTTTTACTGTAGCACTATAAAACATTATTATTGTTTCCTGCTATTTCATATCTCACGACGATCTCATGAATCAATATGAATACATGAATTTGTTTTTGTTTTCTTAGGAATAAACCGATTGAAATCTTTTTTTATTTAAACTACCTCTACTAATATTTTTATATCTTTAGATTATTGACGTCGCTTATGCACACCTGTCACATCAACGTGTATGTATTTTATAACTAAACACGAAAGTGCATTCTGATTTCACAAAATTTATAATCTTGAAATTATACAACAATAGCAAGAAATAAACTTATAATAGCCTTGCTATATATTCTTACCTAGTCCCACTCCAAGCAAGAGAAGGATCGAAATACTTATCAGGTCCGTCATTGTGCTTCTTCCTCCACCGGTCACCCACCTCATCATCATACGAATTTTTTTTGTAACGTGTCTCTTGTCCGCAGCAGCACAATCAAGAAAAAATATATTCAATGTTATTAAAACGACAACACTTGACAAACTGTCTCAAAAAATAAACCACTTGAGTTCAGCTTTCTGAAGAAAACTTGGCTAATTTTTTTATGACGTGCTTAACAATGTTTTCTCTATTTTTCGGTGTTGGCGGTTCGTTGTCTAACAGAACACACACTTGCAATTCAGTTGCTGCTGCTTTCTTTGGGTTTGGCAAACCCTCTTGAAAAGGAATAATAAAAACAACACTTTTGGTAAAGTTCACTCTTTGAAACAACTCATACGAGTATTATATTGTTGAGGGCGATGTTGATTATAAGACAATGATGCTTTTCTGCAATCTTAAGTATTTCTGATGTAAAGCGTTGATTATAGCTTTGTTCTTTGCTCCTTTTAAAAGGTGTAGTAGTAGTGTGATGAACGATCTGATTATTTCATTTTTTTATTTTGCAGCATGAAGACCTCATTGAATCATAATATGATTCATAAAATAATATCGTGAAGGCATGCGATGCGATGAATCCTTTTTTTTCATTCACTGCCCTTTTCTTCTCCTCGGCAAATCTCCTCCAAAAATAGTCATATGTTAATGTATCGTATAGTCTTTAAATGGGTAGAGTTATATGGACAGGAGGGTCTCTCTCTCTCGGTTGAGTTGGATGATGATGACTCCCAAGTCGTTATCGCTGATGTATGTTGTGTGCATGTGCATCCACCACTCCTTCTCTCTACTGATCTCTTCCTGATGATGGGGATTTTGGGGATATGATGATAATTGTTTTGAACCACAAAAGTCAGAATCAGAAAGCTTTCAGGCACTTCAAATGCGCATGCTGCTCTGCTAAAGGGTAGATGATCTCTTAGATTGCTTAAAGTCACTCACACACACAGGCTGCCAACCAAAGTTTTCAAAATAGGAAAGGTGTGTTGTGTGCAATTTGTGTGGTATGATTTTTGACAAAAAATAAATCACGTAAATGCTCAGTCAAGATTTCTGTGCAGAGCTTTTAAAGTTAACGTCTTCTTCAACGCAAGTGATGTGACGGGAAGCTGTCCGATGGGTGGCGGAAGCGCTGATGATGGCTGTCAGCTAACATTTGAGGGAAAACAATCAGAAATATTTTTTAAAAAATTATGTATGTAGTAAAAAAAGCTCTGTCACTGTAAAATCAAATGAGAAGGTAACTTGAATTTTCTCCATATTCAACGTTATATTGTACGAAATATATTACAGCACGTTGCTGTTAACTTTTTCTGTGTTAGGACCGCGGAGGTGTTGACTGCGAAAATATTTGTTTTCACCGTTTTTCCGTCGAGTTTATTTTGACTTTTATATTCTTTTGTTTTTCATCAGTTGCTTAAAACTTTTATGTGTGCACACATCTTGAGGTGTAAAAATGATTATTTTATTTGGGAAGGGAGGAGGAATTTTAGCCAAAGAAAAATAATAAAAGATTAGATAAGATACTTTTGGCTTTGGCAGAAACGGTGATGGAGAGATAAAAATTACGTATGAACATCATCAAGCATAATCCTACAATTTTTTAATGATGATGAGCACACATATATTTTAAAATGTTTCCTCCACCATTATGTTTTCAACCGTATATTAATCTTATATGATGAGCATGTAATTAATCTTTTGAGCATGTACG
>JAHZMV010000545.1:0-14572 GCA_027743765.1 Coecobrya sp. COE2
GAATGCGAAAGCCTGCCTGCTGTCATGTTTAAATTGTTATTTATTGCAGGGTGTACACAGTACACTTACTACACAGACAAGATACTCATAATAATTTTTATAGGTGCAACAATAAACTTTGTGACTGACGATTAGTGACTTGTTTTACAGAGTTCAGAATATTAAGCACCTCTCTAAATACACAATTCTTATAGTCTTCCCTCTTTAGTTGATGTTATTATACATATTAGTTATATATGCTATAGGTAATTGTACTGGTGTACCATGAAGACTCTCTGGGCTCTACTTATTATTGCGTGGTGTCAATAAAAAGGATTCATGGCTGCTCGTCGGTAATAATCAAATTATCTCACATTCGACCTCCTACAGTTTCCATAAACCAAAATACTTGGATGTTGGCTCTGTTCAGTAGGGATATGGAGTGCACCCAGTATGTTTTATAGACTAGTTCTTAAATCTTATATAGTACATAAGGGAACCTAAAGTCAATTGCATTATATTATATCATTCACAAACATTACATTATATTAATATTAACGCTTAAATACTTGCTTGGAACTTGCACACAATAATGCTAAGACTTACAAATTCATGTACCTACTAATCTAATAATATGTATTTCAATTGAGATTTTTCGCCATTTATTGACGTTTGTGATGATCTTAATATGTGGCACAATGACAATTAACCATAAACATAACTTTTTTATGAATACTATAGATGCTTCAGCACATCACACTGGTGAGTACTAATATGAATGAAACCCTTATGGTTAGGCAGTTAGATAGCAATAATAACAAATGTTCCGAATGTATGTAATAGTAATAAGTTTGAGCTGCTGGTAAGGGTAAATGTAGTAAACTCTTAAATGCTGTTGAGAGTTGTTTAGTGAATGAATAATGGGATAATAAAATATTTAAAAATTCTCAGCAATGATGATGATGGCAGTAATTTATCTGTACTGAATGTCACGTACACTTACCTCTCTATGTGGTAAGTGATGAGCGAAAATTGTAGTTAAAAATGTAATAACAATTATGAATGGATAGTTGCTTGCCTTCCTTAAGTTGTGTAACAGGGGTTTAGCTTGGGGCTTAAAAATTTAATTTAATATGAGCGAAAATTGTAGTTAAAAATGTAATAACAATTATGAATGGATAGTTGCTTGCCTTCCTTAAGTTGTGTAACAGGGGTTTAGCTTGGGGCTTAAAAAATTTAAGTTAATATAAATAGCAATGCTCCTATAAATCAACAGCAAAACTTTAATGAGTCGCGGCATCCGCTTCGAATACGTCCAAGTCAAATGTCCATAGTCCCTACTACACACAAACTTGAAGAAAAATAGCAATGAACGCTGAAAGGATTTGGACCTTCAGATGAGCAGTATAATTACAAGAAGCGGTAATAGCTAAAGTACTAAATGCTCATTATCTTTTTATCTCTTGCTATCGCAATCATTGGTAAACTATCCATGTTCGCATACAACAGCGCCTCGGCTTAAAGACAAGGCGGTCTTGAAATCTTCAGGGCTAAGTTCATAGTTCATTTAGGTAAAAGGTAAACACTATTTATGTGTTTCATGTTTTATTTTCTGGATAGCGCATCATTAATTAACAGTATAATAATTAATGATCTTGCCCTTAACTGTCTTTTCGCAAGTTTATGCATGTCGGCTACAATATTCCGTTGCATACGATGATGATAATAAATATGGCATTGCACTACATGATAATACTTTTCTATCACATCATACACATTTTACTGTGCATTATCACATCATGGTGAGCATTTTTGGTGGAAGGACATATTATTCTGCAAAGAAGATTCTGGATTTTAAGCGAGAAATCCAGGACAAATCTAAACTTCCTTCTATTCACCTACTCGGCCTAAAAGAACAAGGGAATGCAAATTGGTTTGACATGATTATGTGCAAACAAAGAGATATTAAATGTTTCTATATGGAAATAACATTGAACTATTGTTTCAGATTTTTTCGTCAGCTCATTTCCTGGAACGTCCCATTGAAACTCGAAACAAAAACGTGAAGCATCGTTTATTTGTTTAAGACTATTTGAATGTATAATTATAGACTTGCACTGACTGACCACGTCACACTTTAATTAGGATTGCGGGGTTTCGATAGACTTTTCCTTAAACACATTATTTCTGAAAAATAATGTCTTTAAAATAATATAAGCGTTTTTCCTAAAACTATTTTCAATTTTCGACACGCAAGTCAGCAATTAACAATTGCTCACGAACTTAGCTGTTTTAATCTTTAAATCTTTTGCGTCAAACACGTATAAAACAATATGCATATTCCATACAAATTTTAACAACTGACACGGTTTGACAAGTTTGCAGCCTAAAATTATCAAATTATCAAATTACACTTTCAGTTTTGAATGCATACTGACCCACAGACGACCGACCAGGCCACCAGCAATTTAATACGTGGAAACACAAAAAATAAAGAGTTTAAATTTTTCAAACCTAAAATTAAAATTAAATGCACAAGGAACCAAACTGCATTTCCAAAGGAATGCTTTATATCGTTTATAAAAACTCAGTGGACATATCATGGCAGGAATTTAAGATAAATGACATGTATGTGATATATGGATAAAACGAAAATAATATATGTTAAAGTAATTATGTACTACATTATCTGTCCACATATAATAATCTGTGTAAACGACATGTATTTTTTTACAATGTTCAATGTCACAATTTCCCATGCTGGGTTTTCCTTACTGTCTTCTCAATTCTCGAACTTTATTTGTCAGATAAATAATGCCAGAGTGTAAGCATATTGTCAAAGTAGACTTTAAGTTAATTATGGGGAGCATTTAGTCATTTCATGCTTAAAGATCAAGCGTGAATTTACAGAGCTCCCTGTAATAGGCACCTATAATATTTAGTTTAATACCTACCTAAAATATATGGTTATGCCTATGTATATGCCTAGGTATTGTACATTATGCACCCAGCGACAAACTTTACAAAATGAACAATTGAGTGGGAGTATCATGCATCTCTGTCACAATGTCATGCGACAAAAAGTTCTCACACGAAATAAATGTCAATTTTGCTAATTGCTTGTTTACAAATGAACGACTTTTGTAATTTATAAAAAAAAATTATTGTTGAAGTCATTTTCTGTGAAGTTCAGACGCGATGAGTACAGCTCCTTCCTGTAATATTGTACAGTGTGAAATACATAAACCGGTAACAATATACGTGTGAACATTGAACATGGTGGATTTCTGTTTGTGTATCAAAACAACAAAAAATGTCCATACAATGTCCAAATGGCCAGGAGATGACAAAATTACGTCAATTATAAATGTATAAAATTGAGACAAAACGTAAAATTCAGATTATTCTATTTATTCATTGCCATTATGCATTGTGATATATTTTTTACTACGCATTGTCTATAGTTTCTTCAATTATATAGGTTACGGTTACAGGAAGTAAGAATTTCCAATTATATTTTGGTTTCATAGCCGTTGCCAATTCTTTCCATTCCAAAGCCAAATGTCCATACCTGAATCCTTATTTATATACTTTATTGTATACTTTTCTCACAGGAGTTCATTATTTGTTGTGTCAATATATGCCATTTGAAGCAAACAATAGTTGCTCACTTCGAGCAAACCATGATAAGAGTTAAAAACAAATTTGATATGCCAATATCTTTTTAAAATGTATAAAATGGAATAGAAAAATATACCGATTTCTGCTTCATTTCAGACGAAGATTGGGCAAAGATACCTACCTTTGATGCGCTGATAATTTGCATTTCACCTGTTTTAAGAGTTTTATCAGTTCAAACATGCTTACATACAGAAAATGCATTGAAATATTTGGCTGATCATGCTTGTGCCTGGGATAACTAAGTATTTATTATTTTTACGATGTTATGCATGTTTATAAATATGTAGTGATAAAAATATTCACTTCTATCAACGGTTACAACTTAGAGCATCAACAGCCAACTACTACGTATCAAGTACTCTTGAAAGTGTTGCATGTAGATCCTTTCCTTTTATAACTCCAAAAAATGAATAAACAGAGTCAACTACACTTTTGATCTCCTCTTCACCTACCTCAACAAGAAATGCAAATAAAAGGCACACTCAAAAGAATCCCTTGTTTGTGCAATGCTTTCTGCGTGGTACGCCGAGCCATGTGTAACGATACCAAAAGGAAAGACTCCAAAAATGTCATCATCATGCATACCAAGTACCATGCATGCCCTTATATTGCAGTCAAGTTTCTACCGTGTAGGCATTTAACGATTGACAGGTGCATTTAAAAAATGTAGGAAGTGCATATATGCATGCAAGCATGCATGTAAAAATGTATCGAAAAGTAAAATTAAAGCAAAACTTGTTATTGTTAATTTTTTGAAGATTATATTACCAATAATAAAATAGTTTACAAATAACTAATGCGCATACCTATCAAATGAAAGGGAACAACAGGTACAAATCCGTTCAAGTTGGGTGGCTCATCACTATAACTAATTGCTGTAGTGGGTAACTTGAATCCGGTTCCCCCTCCTCCTCCTTCATTGTGACTTATGCTGGGAGTAAATTTTTTGTTACTATTTCTGCTGCCTCCACTGTGGTCACTTACACTACCACTGCTACTACCACCACTCTGTTGATGATGATGATGAACTCGTCCAGATTTGGTAAGATGAGTTGGTGGTAGTTGAGTTACTTCGGATTTCCCATTTTCACTTTCCACCTCATCCCCTTTATCATGCACTATATCACTCTCAACTTCACCTCCTCCTGTATCCCTCTCTTCTTCGGCCTCCTCGTCAGCATTGTGACGATGATGATGTTGCTGATGATGATTATTTGCATCAATTGGTCGAGCCTTTTGACCTTCTCCTTCCTGCTGCTCATGATGATGATTATGATGCGGCTGCTGGGATCTTTGATGTTGCCTTTGATCCTGCTGTTGTTGTAAAAGTATTTGATGGGCTTGATGATGTCTTTGCTGCTGTGTTGTCGGGGTTGGTCCATGGGTGTGCTGAAGCGGAACTTTACTCGTTGTTGGCAATTTCCCAGAATTTTCTCCACTTTTATCCGGTGGAACAAGCCCATCAATCTCAAAGGGTTCTTTAGATTCGAATAAAACTTTTTTGCCTCCTCCACCTGAACTACTACTACTACTACCACCATTTCCACTTGCATCCTGCTCGTGAAAGCGTGCAAATGCAATTTTCTTTTGGTACTCCAAAAACTCTTCATGATTTAAGAATGACTCTGGTCCAGGCGGCCCAGTCTCTACAAAATTTGATGGAGGGCCCTTGGCCCTCTCCGATGAGGAAGTTCCATCATTTCCTCCGCCATCAGCATTTCGCGGATTACCAAAGCTATTCGACTCTGGATTGAAGACATGAATTCTTGTTGGTACATCCTCTCCAGATGCACGGCTAGATGCCCCAGGAGGTAGTTTGGATTGTCCAATAGCTGGTGGTCCAGGAGGAAAGCTATCAGGTAAAAAGTGATGATGGTAAGGTCTCCTTGAAGTTTCAAATAGTATCGGGTTCACTGGTCTCTCTATTGGCCTTGGGCGGGGAGTGAGACGATGGAAGTCAAATCTGCTACTTCTGAAGCTATCATCGAAGTAAACTCTTCCATGCCTTTCTCTATCCCTTTCTCTTTCCCTATCTCTATAGTCATCATACACCTGTCGGCTACCCTCCCTCCCACCTGAGAAATCCACTGGACGATGTAGTCTGTCATGCGGCAGCATTGGGTACGATCTCACGAGACTATAGTCCCTACCATCTCGATAGTTTCTGATTGTTGTTTCATCATCGAAGCGAAGTCTTTTCCTTCCGGTCTTTAAATCTTCATCGGGGAAAAGTGAGTACACACCACTTTCCTCGGGAAACGTCATTATACACTCGGCATAGTCCACTAATACAAAAAATGAACAAAAGGCTAGCAGGAGACTTAACTGGGTCACTAGTAATACTGGAGGTAGTAAGGTATGCATAGTTTGTAAAAAATGTCGATTGTATTTCCGCCGTCGCTCCATGTTTTATGTTTGGTTTTTACGTGTTCCCCTCGCCCATCAGAGAAACGTTATCTTTTATTTTTACGGGTTTTACAACTTCTTTTACATGAAGTTTTATTTGTTGGGTATTTTTTCTCGTTCGGGTAACTTTTACGTTTCATTCCGGTGTCTTATTTAGATCGCCTGCTTGACCAGTTATATTCATGGCAAACTGGGGATATTCGTACAGGTATGCTGTAAACACAACGTAGTCCTGTTTTAGCCAAAACTTGAAAATTCACTTGAACGAAAGCTTTTCAACACTGCCAACAACATCCAGCATGAAAAAAATAGCACAAAACGACAAAGGAATCACCAAACAGAGAAACATGCACTCTCTCACAACCAAGAATCTATGCAAATTATTATAATTGTGTGCTTTAATGAAGGAGTAGTTCACTTATTAAAATCGCTGGTAAACGCCCCGTCGTAAATGGTATCATCAAGATAATCCACCAAAATATGTTATTTTTGGCTCTAAATAACGTAATTTAACAGCTACACCTTACATTAATGAAAAGCTTTTGTTGAGCTTTCTTATCTAACCCATTTGACTCCGATTTTATTGCCCTGTGGGGAATTGATTTTTTATGCATCCATCAAAAAAGAAATGAAAGGCTCAGTGAGAAAAACACATTGAAAAGATATTACAAGATTTGTATGCAATCTTTAATTCCAACTTTTTCATAGGAGATCACAACGCGCTCATTTAGACGGAAGCACAACGTCTAGAAACAACGAAGCTGAAGCAACGCAGTTTTTAACACAACTCAGCACACAAAAAACTAGGCTTCCTTCCGTCCGTTTCTCGTTCGTCCGTCCGCTAATTTTTGGCAAAGACTCAGGAGGAGTTTCGAAAGAAACACACACACAAAATTTCAAACTGTGAAACCCTTTTGCATATATGCAAACCTCTGAGCCGATCTTTACTATTGAAACATATTAGATTCAGATGTAATGGCAAATTGTAAAAATAATTAAAAGTATCAACTCTGCAAAAAAGTACAATTCTCTGCTAACACGCGATAGCGTCCAGCAACGGCAAAATTAAATGACGCAGGGGGACAGTGAAGCTATGTGAATGAAAATGCTATTGTGTATCGACGCTGTGGTAGTCAAATATGAAATGTGAGAAGATTTGATTCTCTGGGAAGCAAACGGTCGGCCCATAACCATAAACGTGCAGTTTGCATTGTTCCTTGTGCCAATCCAATTGTTGTTCAAAACAAGCAACGACGTAAGCACCATAATACACCTCCTCAGCAAGCAATCTCCTCCAAGCGATAATACCATCCGTCTCCATCTCATATTATTATAGAGACTACATGTGATCCATTCATTGTTGTAATTACTATCGTCGTAAAAGAAGAGAGGGAAGGTGTCTAATGCTTAGCGAAGGGGTATGGAATTCGCTCATTTCAAATTTGCACATGCAAACATATTGTATTACACACGTTATGCATACTTTGTAGACACCAGAGATCTGAAATTTAGCTAACGAGCACTACTATATACTACGCAATAAAGTTTACAATTTTTTACGGTAAGTTGGCGTTTGACAAAACTTGCACTTTTTTTTGCATGCACCCATTATTGTAATTCTGAAACAGACGCACGACGCCTTCTTTTTGGCTTGTTATGGGATACTCCTTTTTGGTGGTGATATTATAATAATGTGCTATATTTGTGTGGGAGAGCAAAAAAAAGCATTCATGTTTTCAGAGATGTTTTAGCTCGAGAAATTTTATAAGGATGAGGATATAGAAAACTAGCAATTCAACAGGCTCCGGCGATCTATTACTCTAGTAATAGAAATCACTGGCTGAGTAATCATTATAATATACGTATCTCATTATATGTACCTAGTTTACATTATTTTTATGCTTTCTGTAAGAAAAATCAACCACGTTGGTCTGTGTTCACAGTTCACATAAAATATCAAAATTGCACTTCTGTTTCCATCATTTCGTATTGCTATTAATGTTTCTCATATTATTATTGTGTGTACCTGCGTTAGATGCTATAAAAATGTGTGTCAGTATGCCGTATCCATATAAAAAAAGCCTTTTTAAACTACTACACTAAAAGACTCGACTATTTCTAGTGTAAAAACCCAAGTCAAAGTATGTTCTGAGATGGCTCATCTGAAAAAGGAAGATCATCCATCATAATATTTTTTACTATGCATTGTTATTATATAATGGTTATACTATTTGGACGGTTGTAATAGTAAGTAAGTCTAGTGCACGAAAAAAAATTATGACAAGCAAAAGCAAAGCATATGACATATCTACAACTGCTACTACCGTTTCACCTTGTGCACCACAAAAATTTTCCCATGATTCCGCATTGGTACTATTTTGTTGGTGCTTTTGTGTGAGGAAAGATGTTTTTGATATACTTATTATTTGTCATTATAAATAAACTGAGTTCTCGTCGACAACATTCGTGAGTGATCATACGACGAATGAATGATGATGATGAGGGGCACTTTAAGGATATACCTATAGTGTAATGATGAGACGCTTCTTCATACCATTAAACTTTATTATGGTATGCAAGAAGATTGCAGAATTTACACATAAGTTGTGGGCAAGTACTACCAACGTATTAATAACTATCCATCATCCATGCTTATAAGCATTAAGTCAAATTATCCATGGTCTTCATGAAGCCGAAGTAGAATTGTGGGCGAACTTGGTGTATGAAAAAGTTGTATGCATAATGTGATCTATGGTGGTAGGCTGGTTGGGCTTAATGGTAGGTAAATCCATTTTTACGCAAACAAGTTGAAACGCTAGCTAAAATTATTCTCGTGTTGAGTGTGATAGACAAGTGGAGATTAAGGAATCTAAAGAGTTTTACGCACGCTTGCCATTAAATTATCTTTCCCTATTCCTTTACAAAAATATATGGAGTTAGTGGTCTTACCTAGCAAACAACAACAAAGTTGGAAAACGTAATAATGATGAAGGATGTAGACACACATAAAAAGCCTGAGATAAATTTTTAGGATGCTGATTCCTATTCTCGTTCTAAAATGTTAGTGATAGAGGGATGAGATTTGAGGGGACTTTTTAGTACGTACAAAGTGAGCAGTAAACCTACTTTTAAATGAGAATTTGAATTTATCTGCTGAATAATGGTTGGTGTTGATGCTTTCTTAAATTACTAACAAACCACATTACATGTTACTATCTTTTACTGCTGTACGACAAAATTATAGGACGGGTTTTTTCATATTACCTGAGGCTGTGTCTTCCTTTCGGGTAAATATGAAGGTTTCTATTTTCTAAGAATAATATTCTGATCTTCAGATACAAGGCATTGAAATTTGATCGGATGTGAACAAAATTAATTTAAATCATGTATTAAAGCAGTTATGAATTTATCAGAAACTCTTTTAAAGGATTTATAAATATTGTTTGTTATTGACAAATATCAGATCAAACTTTTCACTTGGATCTTGCAAGGTGCCGGACATTAATGGTTTATGTCCTGTATTGCATTTGTACAAATGTGCATGTGAATCAGAGTGCAATAAATACACCAGTATACCTATAGCTGGCTTTGGATGCGCAAATTTGGTTTCACGCTTGCCGTACGTTTATTATAGCAGAGGCTAAGATTTCCAGCATTGAACCGATGAATATGATAGATTTAAAGGTGTGAGTACGACTTGTGAATTACGTCGCTGATGCACTTGAACTCGACAAAATTAGCACAAAAAGTTAAAGGTTAGGTAATTTGATCAATTATATACAAGTAGTGTTGAACAGGTAATCCATTATCGCCCACACAAGGTGAACATGTTTAAAACATAGTTTAACATTGCAATACTTATGTAGGTATTATGTATACACGGTAAAATCTTGCAAGTAATTGCACATTTTACAAGAAATTTTTGATATGCCATAATATGTGCTTCCGAAGGATATTTTCTTTAATGGGTATTTGATATCATTATTACTGATGAATTAATTGTGAGTAAATGTGTATGCTTTGCAACCTCTTCGACGGTCTTTGTTGCCTTCTTCTTTCTATAGCATTGTAGATGCATTGTGGAGGGAGTGAGTATTCAATATGCATTATTACATTTAATATTTTACCGGTAAAATTATGATGAAGGTAAACAAATATTCGTTCCCTCAGAGTAAATGCATAAAGAGACAAATAAAAGAACAAAAACGCACAGGTATTTTCAGTTCCAAATGTCTTTTATTTGTTTCGGTCATATCATAGCCACATTATATCTTCTATATCTATACAGCTTCATATATGGTATAGTTTTATAATGTATTCATAAACTAAGCAAAATATACATAAATTGATAAGAGCTGCGTGCGATAGATACCCTATTTACATTAATGCTTCATTGAATATTTGTGAAAATAAACATGTACGCAAAGATAAAGGTAAGCAACGCTTCTTCGAAGTGTCTGTCCAAAGTGTGACAAATTTTATCCTCACCTTTTGATTTTATTATATTCGTAGAAATGAATCCTGCAACAGTTTTCTTTTTAAAACTCAAAAGAAGTAATTCCACCAGTATAAATTGCAATTTGATACAAGGAATTTCTTTTTCGACTTTGCAATGCTATTCTTGACAGAAACATATAAATTTTCATCTTTACTACTTTCTCTGATACTGATAAATATAACTCTCCAGACATCCCTTTCTCCAGGGCCAGGTACTTCGATTAAAGAGTTTGGTGACAGTGAGGTAGAGACAACCAATCAAACACAACATCAAATTCCAGGATTCTCATCCTCGGAACCAGAATCCGAAATTTTAGCCCAAGTACAAAGAAATAACGATACAGCTTCGGAAAATGAAATCACCGACTGCAAATTCATTTTTGGTCAAAGTGATCGGCCGGACTCCAAGTTTGAATTTGAAAATCCTGAAAACTATCCAAAAATCTACAACCATATCTTAAAGGTGGGAATAACAAGGAAACCATTGAATACATCTCATTCCGAAGCAGAGGATTTTCTTAAGTCAAAGGCAGCAATGGACCCATCATTCAAAATGATGTTGCAAAGCTTCGGTGAAGATATTTGGTCCGAGGCACAAGAGAAAGCTGTACCAGTTAGGGTGCCACCCAAGACGAAATTCATCATGCATCAATTGATTGGCACTTGTGGACCAGCCTATGAAGTACGCACTTCAATCCCTAACCTCCGTGCTGAATCCTTATCTGCACCGGCACAACTTGTCGACTTAGAGGATAGCGCTGCTGTTGATGAAATGGAGTCCCGGGAATCTGTAGAGTGGCAAGGAATTCAGGATTTTGAATTTGAATCGCATTCCAACGAAAATCATACCAATGCTGCTGCTTTAATAGCGTCAAATCAAAATGAAGAGAATGTCGATCGACGAGGTTTTGATTGTGAAAATTGGGATTCTGGATGTGATCATTCTGATAAACAGCCAAATGAGCCCCCAATACAATATTCTCCTCGCCAATCGCTTCGGCGATCTGCGAATATGGAAATTCGTCAGGATGTCGCTGATCATTCTACAATTTCACAATTGAATCATATTTACCTTTCATTTATATTACTATTTGTACCGTACCAATTTTTGTATTACATTTAGCCATGCTGGTTTCTTTAATAAAATACAAAGAAAATAACTGGGTCAATCATTAAAGCCGCATACGAATACACTCGGGCTCGCCTCAGCTGCATTTTTAACTTACTAAGATTGCAACACATTTCAATTTGTAACATAAAAACATTATCACGAAATAATTTCATTTTGTGTAAAAAAAATCGTATGCATACTTGAAATAAAATGAGTAATAATAATTAATTCATTACTCGTCGAGTCTAAATGAAACTTTTATAAATTGTCTCTCCCGTTTGGATCATTATTACTTTAGTAGCAGCTTGAGAAAAAACTAGAGAATTCTCTATATCCAAATCAAAATTGTCGCTATCAATTAGTTTCATTTTGTCCTTCTGCCTAATTAAAGCTACCACACGGCACAAAAAAATATGCGACAATGATTGCATCTTTTAGAGTACGCTATTAGTATCACAACAGGAAGATAGAGCTATAAATATGGATTAATGCAGTCATAGTCTTGATGATGATCTGCTGCGCTACTGCTGTTAAAGCCAAAGAATAATCTAACGCGTCATGCTGCTCCTTGTACTTCTTTTACTGAAAGCTTGCATGAAATAAAGCCTAGCTATAAGGAAACCCTCCTTTCCTGTGTATACCTAAACCTGTTTCACCATTCAACCAGGCACTCTTTCATTTTGTCAGCCGCGTAGAATATATATTTGCGCTTTTGTTGTACGTTTCATTATTGTGGTATATTAATCCGATTGCGCTTTTTGTGAACCATTATCCTTAATGTTTCCTACTATTCTCTTTCTCTGGTCTGGTCTGTGTACAATGGGCTCCTCACATCACAACAACTCTGCATTATTCACAAAAATATACATTGACATTCTTTTTTCTACTTTTCTCTCGCTCCGCTGTATTTTTTTCTTTCTACTTTGTATCTTCTCTTTCCTACTCTCTCTCTGTGATCTTCATCGTCATCACCGTTTAAAGCTTAACGACATGAGCCTACTCCCGAACATCCTTAAACAGTGGGATAGGTAAGAAAAAATGAGTTTTTTCCTATTGACTCTTCTTCTGCTCCTGATAGAGTTTCTTCTAATGCATATTATTTATATTGCGCTTCTTGCTTGATCCGAGTACAATAATAAACCGGGGAAATGTTCCACAAGAACAGACATATACACTAACTCTCTCTTCGCACACACGACAAAGACAAGCAGCGAGGAACGGTGAGCTGAACGGAAAAGCCAGTTAGAACGCAAAACGTAACAACGGTGTATAATGTAATGATATATAATATCCATATCCCCACAATCCACACACATGCCCCACAAAAACCGTACCACCACAACAAGCATACCTCCTTACCCCTACCTTTTACCATTCAAAATCCAACTACTCCAACAACATGATGATGATGAGGATATAACGTAACGTCGACGAGAAAGGAACGCTCTAGCACTTGTGCTGCTTGTTGAACTACTGCTACATCATATCCTCCGAAAAAAAGTTGGAAAGAAAATGGCATGAAACTCAATTCAGAGATAGATAGAAGGAGAGAGTATTGTGTGGCTCCTATTTTACTCGTATTTCTTGTATGAAACCTTTTCAGTTTTCACTTTGACTCCTCCGGCGGTCGGTTGTCGTTTCATCGCACCAGAAGCATACATCGGGTATTCTATGTCGTGTCTGTTTGTGCTGTTTATGAATTTCATTGCATTTCCTTCCATTTCCACCGTTCGATCATAGTTGCATCGGGTGAATACTTCCCCTCCTCCTCCTCAGTTTTTTTCGTAACGTGTAATCAAGCTACAAGGAAAAAAAGGACAATTTCTTTGGAATTGGTTGTTCTTCCTTTGTTATTTGGTGTACCTAGTGTGTTGTTTTGGATGTCGTGAAACAGTAAAAAAATAACAATGATGCGCATAGCATAGTAAAATACGTCACGTTTTTTCCAATGTGAACAAAATATTATAGAAAATAACAGCAACAGGATACATAGATATCGTCTAACATAGAATTTTTGCCAAAAAATATATATTCGCAAATTGGAGGCAAGCAAAGTTGTTGAATATAATTTGCTTTCTTCTGCAGAATTAATGGTACGACAACTCTTACCACAACGCGATCGTCAAGAGAGAAACGGCATTTATGCTGAATAGTAAAAAAAGTATACAATGTCATCAAGTGGAGCTGTATAGTGTTATCCATTTTTAATTGAAAATTTACTGCGACGATATTTCAGTGAAGATATTTACATAGTAAGTCTCTTATTAAAAAGTAACTACTAACTGTAATGCCATAAAACTTCCTTAGTATTTTTCATTCTACATACATAATTACATACATCCATAATACATAATATGTGCTTTAATGTGCCCAAGTTTTCCTACTTTTAATCTCAAAGTCCTATCCTATAAGGGTCTGTCAAGTATTTCAAGCAGTAAAGTACAGTCGAGTCCATGTAATTACTAATTACATATTCATGGTCCATACCGTGTCATTAAACTTAGTCAATTAAACAGTTCGCTGAAAATTCTTACCTTCCCCGTATTCAACATAAAACACACGTCTCTGTCTGCCGTACCTCTAACTTTTGTCGTTGTACACCTCATACACCTGTGTAAACTCGGAAGCATTTTGCCAAATCTGTCATTCCATTAGTCCCTCTCTTATTTCATTAAAAGAGTTATTTAATCTTTCATTATTATGATCCCATTCAACGAAGGAACTAAAAAGCCAGCAATTTGACCAGATCAAAAATTTACATAATAATAATCCACCCCAAAAACACACGTTTGCATATAATACAATATCCAAGCGTTAACAACCTCTTGTTATCATTATACATCTTTGCTAACAAAAGGTGTACAATTACACAATATAAACATAAAACCCTTTAATTTT
>JAHZMV010000546.1:0-16048 GCA_027743765.1 Coecobrya sp. COE2
TATGGGGCGGTTTTAAGGTCTAAATTATTTTCTCATATCATATCCTGCTGCTCATTATAAAACCGTGGTACACATTTCAACTATTTGCTTCTCATTTCATATTCGTGTTCACATTATATATAAACACACCGAGAGAGCTGGACCGAACTCTCGCCACTTGTTTTCATGCGGCAGCTGACTGGACATGTAGGCAAATACATTTCTGCTAACAATGTAATATACCCAAGGAAGCTAGATTATTGGACCAAAATTTAATTAGACTTTATAGAAATTAATTGTTAATATACATTATTTGTTAAAGTGTTTATTTTGACGTTAAACTGGGCGCCCAAGATGCAAACGTCACGGTGCTCTGTTTGCCTACAAGGCCTAAACGAGGACCCGTTTCAACGGAACGATTTCCGAATTGTTTCGATTCGAAACTGTGGACACGTCTTGCACAGGAGCTGTGCCGTTTCCGTTAGAGAACAGTATGACCTCACTATACATCGTAACGCAAAACAGTAAGAGAGCTTTTAACTTTTAAATTTAAATTTTTAAAATAAATAAATTTTCCCGTTTAATTAAAACAATTTATTTTATATTATTTTAGTTGCCCTTTATGTCGAGTAATCTTTACCAATCAAGACTTGAATGAAGTATTCATTGATTTTGCCGATGAAGCAGTTGACTGCGTGGATTGTGAAAATAAAGAAGCTGTTATTCAAGTACTCCAGCAGGAGGTAGCAGAAAACCAGGCAGAAAATTTCAGATTGCGTAATGTGGTGGATGCCAAAGAAGCCGAAATCGCTTCTCTAAAGCAGCAAATTAATCAGTTAAAAACAGTTACTCCGGCGCCGGATCACGGATCACGTATATATCTTCAGAAGGAACTGCCCGATTCAACCTGTTTCAATTGTGAAAGCGTCAATCATTCATCAAACAAGTGTCCAACTTCACCGATTATTAGGTAATTGTGTAGTATGAATTAATATGATACCTTTAAGATGTAAGTGGGTTATTTCGTAATATATTACTAAATTTCTAATTTATAATCATTTGATCGCAGGTGTGTTGAAACTACCAAATTTGACAAATGGGCGCCCATTGAAAATTTTAAAATCTCAGCCAGTGTGAACTTTAAGGTTGAAACGGCTGGAAGTGTAATAGAATTTTACACTAAACGACTTAACATCGCAAACCCTACCCGTGCCGAAATCCAAGCAATGTATGGGTTTTCGTTTTTTAATGACTGCTGTTGGAAGTGCGCGTCACCATTTCATCATAGGCCTGATTGCCAAAACAATGATTCAGGAATCAAGAAACTGTGCAAACGCTTATATGAAATTAACAATCCACCCAGCGCTGAACTACTCGCAAAACAAGAATATTTCCGTCACAGGTGTGCATAAATTCTTGAGGTTTTCATTGGTAGGTCTTATAAAATTAATCTAATTTCTTAAAAAATATTTTTATTCGTAGAGCCAGAGAACGAGACTAGGGTGAAAAAATCCCAACAAACACAAGCAGGAGGATATGGGGAATGTTATAAATGAAATAGATAAAAGGCGCCTTGAAACTCTGTATTTTAGTATTTGTAATCTGTAATTAAATAAAAGTTGATGCTCCTTACTTAAAATACACTTATAAAAGTGCAAATGGTGAATGTTATGAATGAAATGGATAAGGCGCCTTGAGACTGTGAATTTTAGTGTAAAGTTATTAATTAAATGGGAGATCATACTCCTTTTATTAAATTCCGTAAATTTGACACAGGGTGTTGTAGGAAATGGGGAATGTTGTAAATGAAATAGATAAAAAGGCGCCTTGATACCCTGTATTATATTATTATTATTAGTTATTTAGACTATCTTTAATTAAATGGCTTTATGTTTGTTACTTTTAAGTACGTAAATGTGACATGGAGGATAACAGAGGAAATGTAGAATGTTTTAAATGAAATAGATAAAAAGCGCTTTTAACCCTGTGAATTTAGTTAAATTTATACTATCTATAATTAATTAATAATTTATATGTACTACCTTAATTAATGCGCAAGAATGGAATGATAAAATAAATGAAATAGATAAAAACAACTTCTTTAAGTTTTTGTTAAAGCCTAGTGTGAATGTACCTATGAATTAATCACAAATATAAAATATAATTAGTGCATAACATAAATAAAAGTTTAGTAGATCAGAATGGGGCC
Source organism: Coecobrya sp. COE2 (assembly GCA_027743765.1). Classification (NCBI taxonomy): domain Eukaryota; kingdom Metazoa; phylum Arthropoda; class Collembola; order Entomobryomorpha; family Entomobryidae; genus Coecobrya; species Coecobrya sp. COE2. The sequence continues at coordinate 2,189 of JAHZMV010000546.1, forward strand.
ATTCACTAGGCATTCATAACCTAAGCGTGCACACGGGAACATCTGACAGCAAAATTAATTTAAATTACTTATGATAATATTTAATGCATTGACATATAGATCTGCTCCAAATTCCGACGATTCTTGTAGGGGGTCGATGGTATTTAACAACTCCATTTCATGCATTGATAGAGCTTGATCATAATTTTCAATCACTAGCGGTGTAGCAAGTTCAGAAAGTGAGGGATCCATTTCATTGGACACGTCGTCCTGCGTTAAATATAATTGATAATATTGAAATACAGATTTATCAAACTTGACTATCAGTTTTTCGTTGAATTTCTGTAACATTACGTACCGGCGCCGGAAGTGATAATATGTTTACATCCTCAGGAGGAAGGGTGCTAAACATGATTTGAATTGGTGTGCGATAGTTCTCCGATGACAGTGGGTGTCGGTTCCAGGCTTCCATGAATTCCATTAAGCTACGCCGAATACGTGGAACAAATATGTACTGCAGCAAAGCTACATGTTTGAAATTATCCAAGTTCAAGTAGCCGCGATCTTCAAGCAAAATGAAAACCCGACGATAAGCTGACAGGCAGCCGTAATGAACGTCCCTCCAAAGGCGTTCAATCCTGAATAGAAAACGAAAATTTGTAGGTACTAAAAGGAGCACAATACCATCTTAACAACTATATATGTCCTGTTACCTTTGATTATGAACAGATCGCCCACAAATATGACTAGCCCGCCCTGTACCTCGAGTTTCCATCATGAACCGAGCGATGTCAACGTTTTCTCCTCCTTTATCCGAGCGAGTTCTAATTGGAACTCCATATCTGCTTATGCCGTCCATAAAATTTTTAAAATTAGATGCTGCAGTGTTATCGGTTCCCACGTCCAAGTAAACAATCGTCCTACTTTTACCATCAATCCCTCCACGAACAATCATTCCCCATCTAAAACGGGGCGCCCCAAAACAATAAATTTAGATACATTACTTTTTATTTTATTGAATTAATGGGCTTCACTTATTAATAAATCACCGTATCAATTTGTGATGGGTATCTATGTGCCAGATCCCCATTGCGTATTCTACAAAATACTGGCGACGATACAGAGCACGATTTACGGACCGCCTCTCTGCAATACCAATCGGGTCAACAACACGTAGAGTTTGAAGGACCCGAAACTGGCAAATCTTTAGACCTTGGCGCAACAGAAATCCTTGCATTCTTTTGTATCCTGTGTTGGGATGATTTCTAATAATTTCCGCCATCACCGCCTCCAGTTCGTCGTCGCCAATATTAGAATATGTTTTCGATACCTAATTATTCAATAGATTTATTATATTCGGATTTAGCAGCTTTAAAATATTTGCATTATTGCATATTAAGTTTTGTACCGACAGGTTGAACTCTCGTAGCCGACGGAAAATGGTAGATACTGAGACACCAAACATGCCAGCAATGTTGGTAGCCGTAAAATTTAATGAAAGTGCATACTCCAAATTTCTTCTGGGGATGCAAACTTTCGGGCGCCCGACGAACCCCAGTATACTGCCGTCATGCACCTGTTCTAAATACACAACTGCTCTCTGTATTAGTGCCAGAGCTATACTAGCTGATTCGGTTGGGGATGATTGCAAGTTTTCCAATATTCCATCAAGACATTCCAGAACAAAAAGGTAATCTGCAGGGCTCGTTTCCAGAATGTGTATGCAGGTTTGTAAACTTTCGGCTGCTTCAATTTCCGCCTCCATTTCTACAAGCACATAAATTAAATGAAAACTTTCACGAATGAGCTTGGTAGATAAACTACACTTTCCTTAGAAAATTACTTTCACTGAGTGATATAATTTATTGCGACACAACGGTGCCGACCGAAAATAATAGCAGAATCAGCTACAAATATTATATTTCACGGAGCAGCAAAACTCCATTCTCGTGTGCTGGGAAATTTTGTGTCGAGCAAAGATGTGCAGTAGGGAATAAGAAATTTGAAATTTATAAGTTAACATCCTGGTTCAGTACGAAGCTTTTGTATGAAACAGGGGCGCCCCAACTATATTTCAAGCATAATCGTTTCCGTTTTCAATTAGTTCAATTATTTAAAGAATACAATGGAGAGGAATCAATTCAGTGCGGTTTTGAATTTGCTGCAGCAAGCTACAAATGTTCTGCAGGGTTCACCAGGTAATAATTGCACGATTCGTCTATAAAATTGTGAGTAGTATGTTTTTCAGATTGCCATGTTCCACATTATATTATATGTAATATATATTTACAGGTGCAACAACGGCATCCACTGAGGGAGCTTCAGTGGTGACACCAGCTGCAGCCAGTCCTGGAATCGCCGCTTTCCAAACCGGAGATGGACGTAGCCAGCAAGGTTGGCTAATTCCACTTTAACTACCTTGGTAATTTCATTGTGATATGTATTTAATAAATCTATTTTATATTACTGACTAGTGGCGCCACGGACATTTCCAAATACCCCGATTGCGAGAACATCAGTAACTGCTGAAATGCGTAGCCAGTTTATGCCATACCCTAACTTTACTCCCCGAAGGTTACCAAATACTCGAGGTGGAGGGGTGGTCAGGAACTCTACTAGAGACTCTGCATTCAACCAACAATTTTATTGCCTTGGTGGTCCTACTGATCTTAACACGCCAGATTTGAATAGAAAAAGTCTTTTGATGTCATTCAATTTGGGCCAAAGTGTAATTACTTTAGGTATATCGCATTGACTAAATTCAACACTTGCATTATAACTAGCGCTAGATATGTGTATTGACTTTTAAAAAATTATACACTAGAACGTTGCGCAACGGAAGCTGAATTGAGGGGGGCCATCTGTAACGAATTTCCACAACTTGGAGATATTCAATTTGAGCTTCTTCGGGCTATGGGAAAGGGAACAGGAAAACCCTTAATGCGTATTTCAAGATCTGCTGCCGTTCCATCATTTTCAGCAATTGCGGCTTCACGAGTTGCACTTGTCTACATTCGGCCTTCCGTAGATGTTGTCGGCGAGGTCAGTGTCATTTATATACTGAAAAATAATTTACCTTCTGTTTTAATGATACAATTTATTGTAGCCCGCAGATGTAGATTTAGAAGAAGCTGAGGATGGTAATAGTCCAGTTGATTCATTGCGTCGCGCTGAGGGCGGTTTCCGGTCGACTATGCTACAGGAGAATGGAAGCGGCGCCGCTAGCAGTGATCCGTGTGGTAATTAATTATTTTTATCAATTTAATAACAATCATAGTGTATTTGTATCTATTCTTTTCCTGAATTGATATTGTCTCATCTTTAGCTACTGTTGCGGAGTACAGAGAGATGCTTTTTCAACTGAATCCGGGGAACCAAGTTATTCAAATCTTGTCGCGCGACAATTTGTTAGATGAGATTATTGGGATTTACAAAGATCCAGAGTTCAGCTTCAAGAAAAAGACATTGGTGAACTTCTTGGGAGAAAGTGGTATGCGATCGTTGTCACGTTAATAGAATGCATTGTCAATGTATAACCAGCGCTGGATAATTAATTGATAACCTAATTGATTGTTGTAGGTCGAGATATAAGAGGACTCACTAAAGAGTTCTTCTCACTTGGTATTATGGCTTTCCAGAAAGGAAAAATTGGAAATCACCCGTTGTTGGAAGGAGAAATGAACTTTTTGCTTCCTTCGTGTGACCCATCTTTTCTGCATGCAGGATACTTTATTAATTTGGGTAAATTTATGGCTCATGCAGCTGTTCACGTTGGATTAGGCTTCATCGGATTTGATCAGGCAGCAATAAAGTACCTTTTTCGCCGTGGCGCCGACAATGAATTCATATCTGAATTGTCTTTGTCAGATATCCCTGATGCCGAGTCCCGAAATGTTGCTAAGATTGTAATTAGTTTTACATACTCTGATTTTTCGATAAATTTGTAATATTTTCAATTGTGATACATGGTTATTGTTTTGTTTAACAGATGCTTAATTGGACTGAGGAACTGTCTCCTTCAAGCGAGGAATTGAACTTAATTACCACCCATCTTCAAGTTGCTGGTATTTTTGAGGCGCCTCACCGGGAAAATATTCATCTACTCACCCAGCAGTTCATATTTTGGTCGGTAGTTTTCCGTCGTGCGACTTTTTTAAATCAAGTTCGGGATGGTTTCAAATCGACAGGTTTATTTAACTTTTTCCAAGAGAGAGAGTATTTGTTGGAGTCAGTCTTCCCCTCGAATTCTTCTGTTTTGTATGAACCAAACGATTTGCTGTTGGCAGTGAGGTATGACGGGGAGAACGTAGGAAACATTCGGGGTTATTTTGAAGCTTTTGCGTCTGAATTGGGTAAGTTTTATTATGCTCTAAAGGTATTGAAATTTTATTGAAAATATTTCATTAGCGCATCGTCTCTGTGCATAGTAATATAATAGTTCGTTTGGGCGCCCATTTATAGATTCGCTGAGGATTCGTGACCTCCTTCAATGCTGGACTGGATTCCCTGTTGTTCCACCGGAAGGACTGATTATCAAAGTCATCGCAGAAGGCGAATTTTTCATCCACACTTGTTTCAACCAAATTGAAATCCCCATTACGTTTGACTTCATGCGTCTCAAGGATAGATTTACACAGGCCATTGATTATGCCACATTTGGTTTTGGAGCCGTTTGATTGAATCTAACTTATTATTCCGAATTGTCAATTTGATGAAATAAATTAAACATGTTAACTATTAAATAAACTATTGAAACTAAACTGTCCATGTATGGGCGCCCATTTTTATTGAGCATTACGTTTACCCGTCGTAAAATTTCACTAATTTTTAAGCAACCATTTGAAAATATATATAAGTTAGATAACCGATTATTAAATACTAATTAGTTAGCGAAAGACATTGCAGGAAAAAAATTTCGCCATTCTGTGTTTATTTTCATGCAGTCAGCTGTCGTATCACCAGAAGTCGGGAGTGTCCCAGTCCACTCTGCTGCTGGTGTTATTGTTAAGATGAGAAGTAAAGGGTTGAAGTGTGTAGCAAGGTGTTATAATGTACATAAGATGAAATGTGAGCACAAAATTTAAATGAGAATCAAAGGTTTATAATGAGTAGCAAGTTGTTATAATGAACACATTATAAGATGGGAACAACGAATTTTGACTCTAACAACGCCCCATAACTCCCATTGAAGGCGTCGCAAGTGGCGCAGCAACGTGCAAACCGGCGAGCTGAGTCACGCCGAATTGGTTTTGGTTTTAGAGCCTGTGATTTTTAGAGTAATACATAAAAAATTGTTGTCAATTAATCCACTACCTACTCTATCTATAGATAGAGTAGGTAGTGATTAATCATACTTAATTCTGCACTGTTAAAGTTTTATTGCATTAAACATACATAGGTAAACTAAAATCTCATACCTAATACCATGTTTAATGACACGGGGTTCCGAGTTCTTTGATCCAATCTCACCCTCTTGATATTCTATCTTGTGTGCAGTCTTGTAGTGCTCGCTCAGGTTCTTCTGATAGCGGTACAGCTTGGGACATATCGCACACTTGAAAACCCTTCCCGAATAAATTAAATTGAACATGCTCTGTTAACTTGTCCCTTGAGTTGTATACCTTTCCGCAGAGACAAGCGTTTTCTAAAGTAGAGTTGGGATCCAAACCGTGACTTCTGTTCTTTGTAGGCGGTCCTGCAAATTCTCTTCGGAAAGTTTCCACATATCCCCCTTTGCCTGCTGTTTTGTTGACGTTACTAAAGAATAATTATTTATATCATGAAATCATTCTATTGTATTTAATGACAGACTTTTATAGACATTTTCATGAGCCCTTGTGATAAACGTACCGAAGGCAAGTACTTTTATGCATGAACAGTTCCTTTCGACTTTCAAAATCTTTTGTGCACTGTAAACATGTAAAGGTTCCCGTCTTCAAATCAATAATTTTGTGACGCTGAAACATATGCTTCTTCAAATAAGATCCACAAAAGAACCTGCTCCCGCATACGTCACAATTGAACTTGTGTTCACTGGTAAAATATTTTATGTGAAAACTGAGAGTTCTTGCTGATGCATGCTTTGATCCGCACAAACAGTAAAATCCCCAATGACGCTTGGAGTGATCGACTTCATGTCTTTTGCTGATACAATTTAGTTCCAATAAACCGGCGCCCTTTTTTACAAGGTTATGATTTATTCTTTTTCTTCTACTACGCTTTGGTGGTACTGGAGGAATTTCACCTACCAACTCGGATATTTCAGGATCAAGAATAACTGGCGTGGATAATGAAGACAATCGGTCACTATTATTGTTACTATTGTCGTTTTCATGAATTCCAGAGTCATTATTTCCTGATGCCGTAGCTTCTTCCAGATTCCCGTCTTTCTCCGCTGACACCGATGATGATGGCTGCTTGTTTTTCAGAAAAAAGTAATTTGCCCTTTCCAACAAATCGTTGGCACTTCCAGAGTTTTCTCGGTCATTATGAAATTGTTTGGATAAATCTTTCAACATTCCAAAAAATTCCATCGCTTCCCCTTTGTCCTTAAATGGACCAACATTCAGAATATTCGCTGTGGAATCATTTTGTGTTGTTAACGACACCAGACTCGTGATCAATTTTCCAAACTCCCCATGCACAAAACTTATAAAATTCACAAGCTTCTCCAACTTTTCCTCGCACTCAATCCTCCTCTTTGTTTCTTTATCCAGGTCATTTTTGAGCTTCCCTATTTCTTTTTCTTTATCATTCTTATCTCTCTCCAATTCATTAATTATGTTTGCTATACGGTCATCTTGCTCAGCATAGCCTACTAATTGTTCAATTTGGGAAATTAGCTGTGGCGGTGGTGGACGCACGTGGACATTAAGAAGGTTAATAGCCTGATAGACAACGTCTTCTCCAAAATATTCGTCTGTCTCACTTTCCCCCTCCATTGCCACAGGTATACAAATGAATGTACTGATTGGATTTAACTGTCATTTTCTTTTTAAAGCAGTATTTAAATTTAATAATATCGTTATAGAACACATTTTAATCTGAGATTCCTGTCATTATAGAGGTGTATGTGAAAATATACAGAAAATTCATGTTGCTTGGTTGCTATGCTAACGTGAAACATGAAAAGTATATCTCTCTGCCAACATTACATGTTTTAAACCATTTCATAGATCATCTGCTTTTTTGTGTTTACAAACAACTTTCGCATCTCTTCATCTCATCTTTGAGAGCATTTTTTGAGTGCATCGCACTGCAATGTAGTTTTTTACACCTTTCCAATTTAAAAGCTGGTTTAATTATGACAACATGGAAAAGCAAATACAAATATTTAGAGGATAACTCAAAAGGCTCCTCTTTAAGTGATGAAGAGGGCCAGCATATTTCTAAATCAGTCAAGGCATATTGCTCTGCTTTAGACGAGATAAATGCAGCCCTGGAAATACTGTTAAAAAGTAGAACTGAATTGAAATCCCTTTTACTCGTACAAAATGTTTTACTTGAGAATAGACTGGAAGAGAGGGAGGAAACGGTCACAAGTGGATTTTCCAGTGACGCTGTGATTCCAACAGAAGTCAAATGTCCAGTTTGCTTCGAGATTTACTCCAGTAAAATATATCAATGTGTGAATGGACACGGGATTTGTTCAACTTGTTGCTATAACGTGGCAGCCTGTCCGGAATGTCGGGTGCCTTACGTGGGGAATAGTAACAGGTTGGTGAGAAACAGGGCCTTGGAAAGTTTGATGGCAACTGCGTTAAAAGTTGACTGTCCAAATGCGATGTATGGATGCAAGGAAAGACTGCGCTGCAGGGAGGTTCAGGGTCATGTGAGAATTTGCCAGTACAAAAAGAAGAGTGAGGAGCTGCTCAAGGTTGAAGGGGACATTGGAATCATGAAGGAAGGAATTAAGACGCTGGAGGAGAGGATAGAAAAGTTAAACAAAAATGTGGTAAGGGTTTTCTTGGAATATGAATTATGTATTATCTATTTTTAAAACGTACTGGAAAGTTTTTTTTTTAATATTTGATTTCGTTGTAGGACGAGACTAAACAACGATGGAATTGGGTGTGCAGTCAAAGTCAACCGGAAAATCGTCTGCTAATTATTCAAGCCAAGAGTGAACATGAAGTGCTAAAAAAGGAAATGCAGCAGTGTAACTTGAATATCAAATTAAAATCTCTCATTTATTTTAATCAATAATAATAAATTATTAGTAGCTTGTTTCAAGTGTGATATTAATGTGTAATCAATAAGTTTCGGATAATCAAACTATTTTAGGATTTATTTGAATGTAATCTGAAAGGAAGTAGAAGCTAAGTGTGTTAGCTAAGTTTGCTGAATGAGTATACCTAACTAAAGTGTGATAAATGGCAAATCCCTTTACATCCACTAGCCTATTAAGATTTATGTTGCCGTAAATAAAGTACATTTAAAAATATAATTATCAAGTGAATACTGCTCGCTCGTATTATACCTGCTACAGTGCTACCTGCATGCTATTAATATATACTAATACTACTACTTCTAAGTATAGTACTACACTTGCTCTAACTTCAACGGGTATTATTGTGAAATGATATTTCATTCCATAATTCAAACAAGAGAAAGCTGCATTTGTTTGCATTCTATATTTTCTTCTTTTTCAGTGAATACTTTAAAAAGCTACATAGTCAATAGTGGCTAGCGACTTTCGATTAATCTTTCTGAATGCAGCAATTCATTAATTTGGTCCTCTAAAATTAGGTCAAAAATCAAGATGTAGCCAAGATCACATTTTTTAATCTGTAAATTTTATTCATAAATTGGTTGTACCTAAAAGTATGGAATATAGCATACCGCTGTAATGTTATTAATTTCACTATCTTAACTAACCCGTTTCAATTTTATCAAAAAGATTTAAAATTACTCCACTGGTATTGATTTATATAACGTACTCCTAATTTTAGTAAATAATAATAATATGCTTCCATACATAAACACAATATACAGATATTTGTTAAATATTATGCTATTTATATTTCACACCATCATAGTCATAAGAAAGTTGATACTAGCATTTTTTATCAGTCACCATGCATAAATTAATGCCTTTAAGCTGTAATAACATTTCTGGTCATCTTCCATTGCCCTTCTCATTTTACAATTCTGCCTCTGCCCTTCCTGCCCTGCCCAATTCTCGTTTGTAACATCTCACTTTACGTACATCATACTACTATCTATGTATGTATTTATATATGTTCCATGATTGATCATAACCTTCTTCTTACCATCCTAATATAATATAACACCACAGAAACCCCTAAAATAACTATTAAACCATAATGAACCATGTGTCATTTCTTTATTCCACACATTACAACAAAAAGCAAGGGTGGATTCCTACTGTACAAAAGTATATATTGCTGGTAGAAAGAACCAACATCAACACTTTGTTTCATGCTTCGTAATCATTTCATCCTTTCTTCTAAAAAATGTATGATAATGCTCAGTAGCTACAGCTTTAAAGAACCTATGCTATTAAAATTATCATGAAAATCATGATTAAAGATATCTTTTACTGATAGTTTTTATTATCTATCTAGGTATATTGTGTATGATTTTACATTTTAAGTATTTTAAGCAAAGCAAATGCATTAAGCACACATTTACTGTCAAGTAAATATTCATAAGTGTGGAATTTTCATCTCTTCTCTTTGTCCTTTCCCTTCGGTGCTAAGGAAAGTGATTGTGATTACACTATTATCATCATTCCTCACCACGCAATACCGATATTACTAGTATCCTGAAAACTGTTTTCATGCATCAGAATAATATGTTCTCACGTATTAAGCAAAGTTACCTTAGTTCCCTAACACGTTGTCAAATTACACAATAAGCTGAACAAGCATATAACTGTACAAAGTGGACAAAATTTCAGTTGAGACGAAATTACTGCTGAATGTTAGCGTTCAATTATTGTCATTTTATCACATTTTTATTGTTTATTGTACAGTTTACATAACTTACATCATTACTGTTCGTGAACAAAACGTATTTTATAATTGTCCGAAATTTTATTACGCCTTTGTGACTATTAATAATTATTAACTTGCATAACTGTAGAAGTTACATATTATATTATCAAGATGGTTCGTTTTATCTCATTGTGGACGTGGACAAGAATAGCCATTTCTTCTTGAGCAACAGCTTGGGTTGATGACTTTTTGCCAGCATTTTATCGAGGTGTATAAAATAATTCGTCTTTAAGTATAAGTCAAAGTAAATGCGAAACGACTTGTACGCTAACGATTGATAGAATACTAAGAATAAAAACAATAAGACAATTACCCACATTTTTTCGCCTATCGTATCGGTGAACGTGAAAAAAGAAAACTGATTTCTCTTGGACATATTATTAACAGTGGGCGTATATTTTTTATAAAACTGCTGATAAATATTTAAAAACTCACACTACCCCAGAAATGAGCGAAAATAGGATTTCAGGAGCTGAGATGGAAAGGCTTCTTGAAGACAGTATGGACAGGAAGCTGGAATTTGTCTTTTGCCTGTATGACATGACGTATAAAGAGAGAAAATCTTTTAATACCAAACTTAACGGTAAATTAAATTATAAAGCCATTATAAAACAATTTGCATACATGAGAGGAATTGTGTGATGCAAGATGCAATGATAGGTAATAACTTTAAATTATCTTTATGGCAGATCTGGTCACTGTGGTTACCTTAAGACGGTCCAGTGAGCCCGTTGATGCTGTCATAAAAAAGGCCGTTACCCTATCCAGGAAGGTGTCGGCTACGTTTCCCCTTCTTGACGCCTTGCCGTTGGCCTTGGAGGATGTCATTCGCTTCAAGTACATCTTAGAAACATTTGCAAATGGTTAGTGACAGGACTTTGGATATCACAACTATGGCATATTTTTATTTCTTATATATTTACAGTTTTCTTTTTTACTTTTTCCCACAGATATTGCTGTTATCATCAGCGATTTGCCAAACACAACCTGCTTCTTGGGAAATTTAAAATTGGCCCAGCGCGCATTTCTGTTTAAACAACAATGGAACAATTTGTTGAAGCGTAGCGAGGGCCAATTTTTCGAAGGATTTGGAAACATATTTTTGAAAGAGCTCTGCCTATCAAACGGACAGGCTATTATGCTATTTTTAACCAAGTTGCGAAAGGCTAGGGACATACCCAAACAACTGAGCAAGCTACATCAAAAGCGTAATCAAAATGCAATTACAAAAAAGTATTGAGAGTTATGTCCAGCAACTCGAGTTTCAGAAAACTTTCAGAAGAAGATAAAATAGGTGTAGAATGCTTCTGTTTTAAGTAGATGGTTTATTCGACAATAACCTTAATGTTTGTTATGTTTGACATGTTGCAGATACAATTTACCAAAAAAATCATATAAATTTTAGTTTTATTTTAGTTTATCATTGTTAAATATTTATTTCTTGACTATTGAACAATTTAATATTGCTTTAATTTTTAAACATACTATTATTGTTACTTAATTGATTATGAAAATATAAAATTAAACCTTAAGCTATTTTACATATTAGAACATAATGTCCAAAACTCGATTACAAATCCAAAAAATTTTTTTACTTTTTGATGAGTAAAGCATCTATTATTGCATCTGCATCTTCATGGGATGGGTGCTCCATTAAATTTTTCATTTAAATAAAGGCATCCTCAAATTATTCGAGCAATGAAGGGGCGTCACCTTGGCAATGAAATCACGAAGTTGGGATTTACATGTTCACTTAAATTACATTATAATTAAATAGTTTACGATATGATTTGTAATAGAAGATAATTCAGCAGTTCTCTCATTGCCCCAATTTGATACGAGAAATAACTTACGTATTTAAGATTAATTGAAACGATAGTACATTTCGATAGTATAGGGCTAATTTAGGTGGTAAAAATTTTAATCGTCAAGCGTCACCACTGCCTAATTGCCAAAAGATAATTTACGGTTTGTTTTAATAGAACATCTAAAAACTGCACGAATGATTCCGCTTTGACATGGGAACTCATTATCAGCATTTGTAGTTCCGTATATCCTCTAAGAAGACAAGATCTACTCCTTGGAAAAGTATCACAATAATATGTCTTTATATTTGCGCCTATTCTCCTGTAGAATCCCTGCAAAAGTAACCGTTTCACGTCAACGGAATCATTTCTCAATTTGCCCCCTTCCACCAAAACGCATTTGACTGCAATAAGAGTAAATGTGGACGCCACCACCGCATTAAGAATCACCGGGAAAGGCGCTTGTTTATGTGTACTCAGCACAGATCCTGAGAGTATTGCCAGCAGAATTAAAGCATTTCCAAGGATACCTGGCATTATGAGTTGTGAGTAAACTCCGTTAAAAATCCTATTCATCAGTTGCTGCTTCCGGTACTGTCTCAGGGCTTCTCTAAATGTCAACTCACTTTTTTTAATATTCTCTCTAAAGAAGACAGAATCACATGCAGAAAACATTCAACTTAACAAAATGTTATTGTTCATGACATAATAACGGCAATAATGAACATTTCTAAACTTTGTACGTACTTGAGTGTTGAGATCCAGCACTGTGCAAAGACGTAATAGCAGATAAGAGGAAGTACGGTGAACATGCCTGAGTAGATGGCAATATATGAGTACGTATAGTCAACCAGAGCGTAGAAAATCGCAAACATAAAACTATCGTATAAATTTCTACTGAAAAATTGAGATGGCCAGTACCTCATGCTATGTCGTGCTTGAAGATGGTATATTAAAGGAAAGATGGGTTGAAAGAGGACAAAGGTTACAACAGTTGAGATAAACTTAGAAAGTTGTTTCTCTGATCTATTAACACTGAATTTGTTTCTTCTGCCAAGTTCTACTAAGAAATTACAAACTACTGGTACTGTGTTCGAACCCTCTAGAGCGAGAAGTACAAAAATGCAACCCACTGCACGAGAAAACGCATGCATATAAAAATTAATAAATTCAGTTTCTGGAACCGATGTTAGTGTAACGTGTTTACTGGTTTGGAATAAGTACAATACGTCTAGAATGTAAAAAAGATAAAGCATCCAACAGAGTAGCCGTTGAGGGAAGAGTGGACTGGGACAGAGGTGATCTGTGATGGAATCATATTTGATTGGAAGGATGTTGAGACATTGACTGATTTTCCAAAATCTAACCAAGGCAGATTCCCAGCTTTCCTTACTGGGATATACCACTAACTGTGAAAATTGTGCGAACATATCGCGTGTTTGCATTAATATCATATGCATTACGGAAGTCACTTAAGAGTATCTTTGCAATACAAATCTTACAAGATTAATAAAAACGGAATAGGTAAGTGATTGGAAATTAAATATTTTAAGACAACCGAATATTGTACGTTTTACTTTCTATATAGAACAGAATGACTAGCATTGAAGTAGGGATAAGGTGTAATTGTCTGTGTATTGATTTAACATTAAAAATGTACCCATAATATAAGCAATTGAAATCTAACACACAGCACACTAGACTGTTTAAAACTAATCAAGAGCAAATAATTGGAGTAATTTAAAGGCATTCTTGGTTAAAATGGTAATGCGAATAATTCGATAGTGATGAGATGATGGTATTATATAACATAAAACATAATATCAAAATCATAATTGTAAAATAGCTTTTACAGTCGGATAGCGCAATCACATCCCGACTAGATACAAATTATGCTTTATGAATAGCAATAAGGTATCCATGCTAATCGTTTAATGTGGGTCTAAAATTACAAGTTATGCATCGACCATAATAAACTTAAGTTAATAGTCCCTGATGGCTAAATTGTAAAATATTAAAGAATTTTTTGTACAAGATATATGGTAACCAGATGACGA